>ML817371.1:94324-111570 GCA_009831015.1 Picea engelmannii
AGCTTGGATATTATTGTAATAGAGCGCTGCTCGACTGGAGGTTGCCCCCTCGAAGAGGCCTGTGAACATTTCTATCTGATTCAAAGTGCTATTTCTGTTGCTATTTCGTATATCATTTCTGTGTATTATGAAGATTATGATGGATATTTTACTGTTATTCTGTCATTTCTAGCATTTCATTTCTGTTTTGAATATTTTATATATCTGGCATCTTGCAATTACCCTACCAGATAGGGTCATGGTATATACTAGAACCTTAGATGGCTTGCAATCCCTCAACACCAATATTTCTCGGGAGCATGGGCTTAGACACCACAAACCTAGCTCAATTTTTTGGACACGCTTAATCTGCCAGATTTATTGAGATTAATGAATGACCCGGTGTGTCATGATCTATCATGGCCCCCCGTCCCAACCAAGCTTCCTTTGGACATTCCAAAATTTGAGGGAAATACTGGCGAGGATCCAGGTGATCATGTTACTACTTTTCATCTTTGGTTCTCATCCAATTCTCGTAATGATGATTCTATTCGTTTGAGACTATTTCAATGCACTCTCATGGGGGTTGCAGTGAAATGGTACATTGAGCTACCGGGGGGAACATACAAAAACTTTAATCAAATGATTTTGGTCTTTCTCAACCACTTCCGGTTGTCGGTTCGTTATGATGTCGGCATATAACTTCTTTCTAATTTCTACCAAGATAAGGCCATGCATACCTCAGACCATATCCAAGAGTGGCAAATATGGAAGAGGTTGATTAAAGCCTACATTCCTCCGGATTTCTATTGGAGTGGTTCCTTAAGTCCTCATTGCCTTATATTTCAAAGGATGTTTCTACGTCCAGAGTAACATATGAGGAAGAAGCTATTTTGAAAGCCCAACAACTGAACCTCATATATGATCAATCTGGGATGTTGTATGAAATTCTTCCTGACACACCACGATCAAATTATGACCCTAGACAAAAGCCCAAGCTTCATGTCGATGACCTCATAGGCTCTGCAAATGATAAGTCTACAGACTTGGTGACGAACCAGTTGAAGGGTTTGTCTCTAAACCATCTTGTAGCAGGACAAGCTTTGGCTTCGTCCTCCACTCTCACTCAGTTGGTGGATGTGCATTCTGTACAATCATCGACCAACCCAAATGGTAACCAACAACTGGGAGGGAATAGAAGGAAAGGACGAGGTAATAATCAAAAGGGTGGGAAAAACAATAACAAAGCAAAGGATGACACTAACAATGATAGATCGAATAATAATTCTCGTGAGGGAAAGAAAGAAAAACGAAAGGTGAATTTTCTTTGTAAACTTTGTAAATATGATCACCTTACCCACCTATTCCCCAAAATCGAGGAATCCTCAAGGATCTTATCACAACCGCCCGTTGTGCTGACCAATCTATTTTTGTATAATCAACACATAGCTTTGGGGCCCTCTAACAATGAAAATGCATTGAGCGGGAGTCAAAACCCCTCAACACATGAAGTTGATTGTCTCTGTGTTAATATGGTCAAGTCTCAGATTGATGTAACCACTTGATCTCATGATTATGGTTCTTTATATACTGTTACAATTCCAGAGTCTCACCCTCCTCTGAAAACACCCCTGCAAATCGAAAAGATGAAACATATGCCTCGTATTCTGAAAGGAGTACTAAAACTCTCTTCCCACAATCCTAATGCCAGAGCTACCCATAATTATTCGATTGTCAATGATCTGGGTCAAACCCCTTGTGCGATGTTGACTTTGAAGGTGCTCCATACATGTCCTTCACAGAGGAACACCTTGTTATCTTCTTTAGGATCCATAGACCCATGTGTCTCAAAGGTTATTAAGTTTGACGTCATGGATGTTAAGCCTCGCTTACCTTACCACGTGGCCTTTCAAATCCATGTGGAGTACACAAAAAATGCCATCAAACACACTGTAATTGACGAAGGTGCCGCGACGTGCGTGATGTCCCTAACCTGTTGGAAATCCATTGGCTCTCCAAATATATCCCAATATATGAATATGTTGACCACATTTGATGGACGTTCATTTAAATCCCACATAATTCTTTCCGCTTTTCTGGTCCAATTGGCTGGAAAGACAGTGGAGGTTGATGCCGATGTGGTTGATGCGCCCCTTGACTATAATTTACTACTAGGGAGTAATTGGACTTATTCCATAATCGCGGCCATGCCATCTGTTTTATGCACTTTATGTTTTCCTCACGAAGGGAAAATAATGATGATTGATCAATTTTCCTTTGCACATGCCAGTCCTAATGCATCAGTTAGATCTTTGATCCCAGTGATTGATAATACTTGGCACGAAACCGAGGATATTGGTTTCATAATGTATTCCTCTCTCATGGGTAGCTTTGATTTCATGGCACCAATGCATCACATTCATTCCATTTCCAGTAAGTCTTCATCGTCGATGAGGTTCGTCCCTTTCCATACTTTTTATTTCAATGACACTTGGACCTTCCCTTCCCCGACTATGTCATGCGAAATTAGGTTGCACATTGGAATGGAAATGTCATTATCAATTACAGAGGTTGCGTATCAAGCTATTCTTAACACTAATGTTAACCCAGATCCTTTCTCCTCGCAGGAAAACGAGGAGGATCGTGTTCTCAAGCCTGTATGGGTCGTCTAATCTTATTGTTTGTAATATTGCCTCTACAATACTTTACCCTCGGATGAAGACAACTTAGAGGCCATGAATGGTCCCTATTTGCATTGGGATGATATGCATCATCACTCCTATTTCATCCCAGATATTTTTAGGATCGAACATGATGAATTTAGATCTACCTTGAGTAAGATGGTCGGTCACACCATGGTTCCTCTAGATATGCATGGTATTTTTGTCGAAGGAAACATGGTGAATATTTCTCTTACCGTCATGATCGACATCTCTCAAGTTCCTGGAAAAATTGAGAATGTATATATCGATGCAGATTATTCGCTTGAAGAAATTTAGATCTACACCGATCTCTTCAGATAATTTTGTGATGTATTCGCTTGGTTGTACAAGGAGATGCCAGGGATTGACCCCAGCATTGTCGAACATTTGATCAAGACTTATCAATCTAAAAACTACCTTATCATAAGTGACACTTTGTATCATTGAGGAGTAGATAATATTTTGTGTCATTTATTGAATCACGAGGAAGCTAAGTCAGTCCTCAATGATTGTCATAGTGGGGCTTGTGGTGGTCATCTATTGGGGTTGCGACAACCCAAAACATTTTGCGAGCCGATTATTTTTGGCCATCAATTTTTAAGGATTGTGTTGAAGCGGTCAAGAAGTATCACCCTTTCCAAGTGTTCGCTCGGAAAATGCGCTCACATCCAACCACTCTTCACCCATTCATCACCTTCGGTCCTTTCACCAAGTGGGGGGTAGATTTTATGGATTGTAACCCAACTTCAGTTGGGGGGCATAAACATATTATTGTTGTTGTGGATTACTTCACTAAATGGGAAGAGGCCATTCATACCATTAAATCTTATGGTAAGATGACAACATTCTTCGTATTCAACCAAATTATAGCCTGGTTCAAAATCTCAAAGGATATTGTCATTGATCATGGCAGTCACTTTTAGAATGAAATGATGAAGGATTTAGCATCAAAACTAGGGTTTAAGAAGAATAATTCTTCCCCTTATTATTCCCAGGAAAATGGACAAGTAGAGGTGGTGAATAAATATATCAAGGCCATCTTGCAAAAAACGGTTAGCTAGAGTAAGTCTGATTGGCATCTAATGATTTACCTTGCGCTTTGGGCATATCGAACCTCGAAAAATACTTCCACCGGATTTTATCCTTTTCAATTAGTAGATGGAATGAATTCGATCCTTTCGATTGAATGTGAAATCCCTTCCCTCAAACTAGAAATTGAGCTCCTACTTGACACATCTGATCTTGAAGAATGACTCATGCACCTAAAGCATATAGATGAGAAATGTCAATATGCCTCTACGACTACCTAAGCAAATAAACGACGTATTAAAGTTTAGTATGATAGGCCTGTCTATCCTCGACAGTATGCTGAGGGTGACTTGGTTCTCCTATATGACCAAGACAAAGAACCGTTGGGGGAAGGCAAGTTCAACCCCATGTGGCATGGTCCATATATCATACAACGTGTTTTTAGAGAAAGGAGCCTATGAATTGGAATATTATGAAGGGAATATATAGTATGAGCCCATATATGGGCTCTACCTTAAAACATATTATGCTTGAGCCCTCAAGATTAGGTGTGAGTTTTTTTATACTAATGTATCTTAGTGTATATACATTTTTTCCTTTGTGTCATCGACTTGCTTATCAAGTTTTCCCTTGGTTGGCAGATGTGAACAGAGTCTTCAGATTACTTAGGATTCACAGATGGTTCTAGTCATCATACATAGAACATGGCTTTCGTCACTTGGGTAATTTACTCACCTGAGGGCCAACTAGTGTCTTCAGGTGGCGTTCGTCTGGAGCCATCAACAAATAATGTGGTTGAGTATAGCGTCATTATAGAGTTTTTATGTGACGCCATTTCACATGGTGTTCAGTCTTTAGAGGTTCTCCTAGACTCCCAGTTGGTCATATGTCATTTAAACATCAATTACTGTGTGTGATGACCTACTGTACTTCGATGATTCCTACGTGTATGACTTTTGGAACGATACTTTGATTTCATTACTTATAATCACATACCTAGAATTTCTAATCATGTATTCGATGCATATGCTAATTATGTTTTAGATTGGAATTTGTCACATAACTAAGAAAAGAAAACACATTCATGCATGTACACATTGTAACATATATAAGTAAATCCAAAGACCAAAATTATTTTTATATTTCATCTTTTCAAAAAATATGATGTCATAGTAAAAAATGGGGCTCACACCCTCAAAATACATATATGGCCGGTATATATATGACCATGGCATCTACGCCTGTGGTGCTATATGCATATCATGATAGAACACTACGACATTTTCGAGACGTCAGAAGAGTTACACCCACGCACAAGGCATACTCACCACTTGCCATTGCATAGCCTCTGGCAGATCCTCCACTTGAACCATAGGAATCATGTACGTCAATAGAGACAGGTTCCCTTGCACATTTTGCAACATTATCTCCACATCTCCTCTTGCATGCTCATCTCCCTGGCTCCTATGATGATGTTGTGGGAATCTATGTGGTCATCACAGGCCTACATCTGCGTGACAAAGAAATTGTTGATACTTGATACCATGCAAAAATATTTGCGTTTTTTATTCTTTTTGAAAAAAAAAAATGAAATATAAAAAACAATTTCTTTCCAATATCGTCGTAGGCAGAACTTGGTGGAAAAGGAATATCTGAATCCCCTCTGTATTTGATCCCGACATAAGAGTAGTCGTCAATGAATATGACCTTTCGACGCCACTAGAAAAAGGTACTCATCATTGAAGGGGGTTGGCACCCTACCACCTCCTAGCTGCCTCATCACATTGGTCCATCGTGACATGGATGGATCATGCGGTCCATGTGGAATGATCTCTACTCTAGGTCTCAAACCTGAAACCTGCTCAAAGAAAAAACTACACAGAATGGATGCAAATTCGAAGTTTTTCTTTCTCCCTTGTTTGCAATCCATCAACTGGATCTTCATGTTAGTCAGTAGTGAGGTACACCAGTCATAAACAGTGGGTTGTAAACACTCCACCGTAGAATTGAGTGGCCTTGATTCCTGGTGCAACGAGGCCAACACCGCGATCTGTGTAAGAACAAGTACGATGATATTCAAGCTTAGGTTCTTGATCGCCTTGATTAGGAGTTGGCTCCATGGTCATACCACCCTCAACCCCCCGAGACTTGAGATTCACTACCTCTCCATGATGAGAAAATCCTATGATGAAATATATGTCATCCACTTCAATCCTCAATGGTTTCCCATCAATATTGAAGGCCTCTGTCTCCGGATCCTAGTAGTTTAGGATCATCTAGAGTAACATCACTTGAGCCCTCATTCCTTTGAGAGCCAAAAATTTGTAAAGCCCACATATTTTTAAATATTTTTGGGCCCCTGCATTCCTTTCCACTTCTGCATCTATCTCTTCATTCTCCCTCTCCCTCCATTCAAGTGCCATTTTGCAAAGGAAAAGTCATTTTTTGAGTTAAATCTTGCCAAAAAAGTGTTCACAAACTTGTACGCGAGCTAATATGGTAACAATCGCGTATAGGGATTCATATACATGGGAAGGATTTGATTTTTCCGCATATATGGGCGTGTATATGTGACCCGATAAGCTATCACCTGCGTACACCCTAATTCACATTTTGCACCCTCTAATACTAGAAAACTTAGGCCTAAAATTGAAATTCAAACCAATGAAATTGAAGAGGAGGGGAAGGGCACTTACTTGGTATATATGGTTTCTAATTCCATTTATCGTAGCTCCCTTAATCGACACTTGAAGATTGTGGTAAAAATGGCCTAAAATGCACTATGTGGGTGAAAAAACTCAAATGGTATGGTAAAATGGTTTATTTTTACTATTAGTAGAATATTTTTACCCATTTCATATAGTTTGGGCTGATTTTTTGACCTTATGGAATAATAGTACAATGGAAAGAGTTGGATTTGGTGGTTTTGTCCAAGATGTTTTGTGGTTTCTAGTGTCATACCACTCGTTCGTGCCTTTGACAGGTATTTTCTATTAAGTTTTGAGCTATTTTTAGGTTTCTTTTCAATTTACTAGATAAAAATAGCATAGGTAAGATCACTGAGAGAAAATTAATCACAAGATACACAAAATTTATCTTGGGAAACCCTCATGGGGGAGAAAACCCAACAAAAACTTCCTTAATATAGATAGCCAATACAATGCCAAGACAATAAACCAAAACACTAGAGAATATCCAACACTGAGCAATGCACCTCTCTCTTCCTTCTTCTCCCAACTGCAGCTACCAAAATTGTGCATTGAGTGAATGAATGAGTGACTAAGCTAATGAGTCAATGTCTTCCTTTATTTATACTGGCTGACAGGTGTTGAAAAGGTGTCCCTTCACTGGGTAGGGCCGACTTGTCTTCTTAGTGGTTAAAACCACTTTAATTAGCTTGGGGGCTGACTTCTTAATTTGCATAATATATTTAGGGTTTGACCAATCCAAAAAAGGGGATTTGGTAAATCACAATGCTCGACATGATCAATCCACAAAATGGGATTGATTTAATGAATAATAACTCAATAATAAATATAATACTCTTTGCAGTTACAATATTTCAACATTTTCTTTCACTAGCATATAAGATAGGTTGCCACTCCATTTTTCATTCTTGTAGTGTCCTATAACCATGATCTATATACATTAGGAACAAACCCATTTATTAGTGACACAAAGCCTTCTTACTTCTACTAGAAGTGTTCTTATTAAGTGGTAAAGGCTTAACTAACATGGGTACCCTAGTTAGAACCTTTGTGCCATTTGGTGCCCATGCAGAAGTTATTCCATAGGACCGAGAGTTCCTTATAGTTTTGATATGACTTTGCGTTCGAACCTCATATTCTTACTCACAAGAATTATGACCTTCACCTATGGGACTCCCCCCCCCTCCCGAGTCTTGGTTAAGCTCTTTTCTGACTCTCTAAAAAGATAAAAGATTAACAAGTGAACTTGTCTTTTTCAGACTCGTTAAATGGATTTGAAAAGACGTCTATTTGGTGTAAGTTTAACCCTTTTTTAGACCAAGTAGACTACTTATGAAAAATAAACACTCTAGTCAACATTGTTTAGAAGAGTTCTCCTGGGTATTATTTTATACTTTTTTGGGACTAGGGGATTAACTCTATGAAAAAGGACATTCTTTGGAGTTAAGTTGTAAAGACATTCCATCCTCCTACTTGTAGTATTGAGCCTATTTTTGTTTCCCACTTTCTCGTTATAATCCTCTTACCTCAACAATTTGCATCACTAGACAATCAAATCCTTTTTTATATCCTTTGTAGCTTGACACCTTGTACCCTAAGAGGAAACATTCCCCCAAGTGTCCATGCCCCGCATGCACTTCCTTGCATTGAGCATAGGTATGTTCCACTGTTTGGAGCTAGTTGGTTACTTGCCACACTCATTTCCTCTCTTGTATCATAGTATTTATTTTCCTATGAAAAAACAAAAAAAGACGAGCGAGAAAATAATATTATCTCATATCGGCAACAATTGTGTCTCATTTGAAAAACACACAAACTTTTGAGTCCACTGTCATCAAAAGTTTGGGTTTAGCATGACCTTAGGAAGTTGAGCTCGTTACTTAGAGTTTACTCCTTCGACTAGTTATTCTTCCAGTCCCCATGGAGAGTTTTTTTATACCTCTTGCATCACGAAGTTTTATCATCAATTCTATGCTTCTTGAGTTATCCACATGTCTCATTCTCTTCTTCAAAATAATTCTATAGGCTTGTGTCGATCATTTCTCATAACTCTTGACTTTGCATGTCGACCATACCCTCAGTGTGTCTCAGAGTTAGATGAAGTTGTATTCCTACCATGAACCCTAATCCTACTTTCATTATGGGTAGGTAACCTTGAACCCAATAGTCGATATCTCCTTATTGGTTGATGACTGAGGGTTTTCCCTTGTGTTTGAAGACAAGAAATATATTCACACATTGGGATTTGTGCAGTGTCTTGGATTCCATTAGTCTTACTGGTTTTTTCCTCGCCTTTGTCGGAAATCTTCCATATTGGATGCCATTAAGAGGGTCATTTTTGTGCACTACCTACATCTGGTGCATGTGAAATATGCACAAGGTCATTGGTTCATGAACATCCTATTTTTCCGAGCTCCTCCTAATCATCAAGATATTTCTTTGTACCTCTTGTTGACTGATGAGAGATTCCCTAATGCTATCCTTTTAGTGGGTCTCCTTCCATTGACTTCAACTCATCCATTCTGAAAATGAGACCTAGATTCCTATGAGTACCTAGAGTCTTGCAGTCATTAGTGGCAGGTTCTCCTACCATCGACAGTTGTGAATACATCAATGTCTCATGATCGATGGATTCTTCAAGTGTTTGACCTCAACACCCTTATTCACACCTGTAGGAATGTACCCGGTTCCTTGATACCTACTTTCATTACCGATGGGTTATCTCGTGCTTGTTAACGGTATACCTTAATGACCAGTAATCAAACGAATTCTCATTGTGTTCAACATCAAATCCTCTATTCACATGATGTAGACTTGCACCTTCAGCGGATAGTGTAGAATACCTCCAGCTTATAGTAGCAACATTGCTATTATGTTATTGTCTTTCAATGGACCAGTACCTATATGACTTTAATGATCATGGGAGATCAGATTGTACTCCATTGTATACATATATCTTCAGATTGATTTTGATACTAGATTCCACTGGTCCTTGTTCATTACTATGATAGCCTATAGCATGTGTCTACTTTGTATTTCCTATCCATGGACATGAACAACTATTTGGTATATTTCCACATGGATCTGCAATGTAATTCAAATTGGAAGCCATATGTACAAAGTCATTATGGATTGTAATATTCTCATGAGTAACTATAACTTCCATCTGAATCTCCATTACTCCACTTCTGGGATTTATAATGTATTTTGGCCATCACAGATACTCCTCTGATCTCACACATTAGGGGGCATTTGTTATAGAAAAAATTTCCTCACCCCATGCAACTTGCTTGGATGGCCTATCCATTTCCCTATGCAGACTTGAAGTCCCCTTTTGCACCTTCCAGAGCCAAAAAAACACATGTTTCCACATATACACGCCCTACCAGTTAGAAAACAAGTGTATACATAGGTTGTTCCACTACAACCTACGTACATTGGCTTTGGTGCTCAAAATTAAAAATTATGTCGGGTTTCCATGTCACAACATGAGATCCATGATCCTTGACCTTCCATATACTGGAAACGCTTTGATTTGGACCTTCAGTTCTATTTGAAGGCTATAAATTGATCCATATCCAAGCCTTGAAAAGGGGGAAAATTCAACTTTTGAGAGCAAAGATACTCTGGAGAAATTTCACTTCACATTGAGTATGCATCCCTTTATCCTTGAAAGTCTGAACTCATTGTTCAGCCCCCAAGCTCTTCCTTCTTTATGATGGGGAAATTCATTGTCTCCTTTATATGATCTTTTTATTGGTGGAGTATTGAAGTGGTGGAGGCCCAGTTGGAGGGACTTAGTTTCGCGGTTCTGATATGCGTCGTTAAAACAATTTGTCACCTACATACTTTTACTGATTATTTTAATAGAAATACTATTTTCTTGTCCAATTGATATCTTGTAAATATTTGAATTATTATTCCATGGGCGTATTTGTCATGTATGTTAATGGATTATGCTAATATATATTCTAAAATTATATATTATCACCATATGCTTGTGTATCTTGGTTGTTGAGGACAAGTTGCAAGTATAAATCTTTGAGTTGTGTGCTCAATGGTGGTTTTCATAGAAATTCTGGATGAGGTAGGCTCTTGAACTTATCTTGTTAGAATTTCATTTATATAACATACTTTGGATTAGAGTTGATTTATGTGTGTCATTCTGTCTATTGTGGTTCACCCCATGCCATAGAGATATTTTCCTCGTAACAGTAGGTTCGCTACTATTCATCTTTATCACATGAGATTCCTTTTGCATCTGAGTGGAGATAACAAGATGAAATTACCTTACTATTTGTTAAAAAGTATGATTAAGATGGAAAATAAAGTGCAAAATCATCCAAAAAAAAATTCATATAGTCTTTTCCATCAAGGACTTATCAAGGTTCCAGTCATACAAGAGTTAGACAAAACTTAGACCTCTTGGAAACAATTTTAGTCTTCATTAGGGTTTGAGGAACAAGAAAATAAATATCATAAAACAACTCCTGTAAAAAAGACTAGGGTTTCAAAAGAAGTAAGCATCTCATCAAGAAGTTCTGAAACAACATCAGTGAAGGATCCACCAACTTCAAGGGAAACCAGGTCAAGAAAGAAGAAAACAATTTTTCATGAGGAAGACATACTAAAACAGATTCCTCTGGAGTGTAAAAAGGTCTACATCATAAGGGTTTCACAAGAACTAAACTTGCCTTCTAAAAGAGATACAATTGATCCTATGGAGGAAATTTCAGTCATGGAAGTTGAAGAAACTTCATACACAAAGAAAAAAAGGAGAAATTACAAGGGAAGTCAACATAAGGATAAGGGAAAACATCCAATGGGAACATCAAGAAGACTCAGGACTCAGCCCATAAAAAAATTCAGCCTAAATCCAAAGTCCTTATTTTACCCGTCTTTGAATATAGGGAAACCAATTGTTATTGAAGATAAAATCTTCGAGGGTAATCTAGGTGCTACAGGTAGTAAAGAAAAAACCAAGAGCACACTTAAATATCTACCCATGAACAAAACTACAAAGAGACAAAGGATGATTTCTGCAGTCAAAAGTCCAAATCAAAATGTTAAAGAAAGGAAGAAACAGAGTCTCGACCCTTTGATGCCCAGGTTGCTAGAACCCAGTATTGAGAAGACATCATTCTTTTCATTTGTATTTGTAGAAGAAGATACTATCATAGTGCCATTTATAGAGATTCAAAATCTTGAAAAGACTCCCAAAAGTCATAAGTTTTCCATTGATCTAAAAAAAAAAATTGAAGAAGACTCATGGGGAGACAGGGTTGAAGCTGGGGAGACCTCTAAAAAACAAAAATCTGAGAATTTGAGAAAAATTATCAAACATATAAAGGAGAAGAATATTAAACTCAAAGAACAAAACTCCAAGTTACAATAGAAAGTGCAAAGGCTAAAGGAAAAGCATCATAAGCTCTGCAAGTTTTCAAGGAAGCTTAGGAAGAAAAACATCAAATTATACTAGACATGGATTGTACTTAAAACTAAGTTGAAAGAGGAGAAATATAAAAAGAAAACCCCTTTCCAAGTATGAATAAAGTCCCGGAATTTTGCAAAGAATGAAGATTTTTACCAGTTTGAATTCCGATATAGAAAGGAAACAATTTTTGCAACACCTATGTTTTTGAAGTCTACTAAGACCTTATAGGAGATTCAAAGACTCATTTTGAAAACAGGTTCAATATTATGAATGGAAAAGACTAAATCAAGGCTGAATCTCGAGAGGTTACTTCTTCCACATATGTTTCCTTGAGATGGTTATTTTGGATCATATTTTGTTAGGATCAAAGAGTATCTTTAGGAGTCAAAGCCGTGATCCTAAAATATAAGATCTCTCACCTAGGATCTTGGGTTTGTTATCATCCCAAATTCAATGTAAATATATTATAATTTATATCTAATAGGGAATCATATCAATATGCAATTATAATTGAAATTATATTTTGGGATCTTGGATCTAAATTTGTACCTACTCTCTGTCTATAAAAGAAAATCAAAAGGCAAGGAAGAGGGGTCAATTTTGTGGAATTTGAAAGAAAGATATACATCTGGAATTTGTAAAGAGCTTAAAACCCTGCAAATTTTACACTCAATGAATCAAACATTTTGGTGGTTAGACTATTTTACCTATGTCTCCCATTTTTATCTATCTTTTTTTAATGCAATTGAGGTTTTTGCAAAGCATTAATTTCTTCATTTTTTCAGCTTTTCAGTGAAAATTTTGTTGTTAAATTATTTGTTTGAAGGATTGCATTCAAATAATTGTTTCAAGTTTCGAAATATTATTTTGAACCTGAAAATATTCTTTATGCAAGTGAACATATTGTTATCTTGTATCTTGTATTTCTTCTATTTTGTCTATTTATTTGACCTATCAGAGTGAATGCCTTTGACCAAGTGAAATGTTGTTGATAATTTGAGATTAATGGTGTAATCATATATATTATCTTTCATCTTATCCATATTATGTGATCTTTAAAACCAACCTACAAAATCCATTGCAATAACTGAGGTTCCCTAGCTCTTGTGCCATAGCAGTCTTGTGTAGACTTTAGGGATAACATGGTGCATGGAATTATTGACCCATCCAAATATGGGATGTGTTTTATCTTTCAAGTTGTTTATGGATGTTTGAATCCTATGATTTGACTTTGAATTTGACCATACTCTCACAATCACCCATAATGAGTGGATCAACATCTAGCATATATTGAAGCATTCCTTGTTCATATTGAATGTGCTCCAAGTGGAGGATTTTGATTTGGCCCTGTACTAATATGAGAACACATGATGGTTATAGGATTTAACATTTATATTTGTTATAAATAATAAAAAAGTACCAAGGAAAGTGTTTCTCAACACATAGGTGCCTAAGGGATGAGAAAGTGCCTAATGTGGACCCTAGTCATTTGTGAGAGACAAATTAAAAGGTGACTTTTTTTTTAGACTTAGGGAAAGTGGGTGACTAAAGTGATTTTATCCCCAGTGTTGATCTCATCTAATCTCAATCATTGGATGATATGAATCTTGAGATTCCCTCATGAGGTCGACTAGGGTAGGAGGGTGCACCCTTTCTAGGGTTATGCATTCATTGTTGAGAGAGAAAGAGAAGATGAAGTCGATCTTGAGTAAAAATATAAAGTTTCAGAAGTTGAGGGCACGTTTCCCAAGGCAACAAGCAAGCACAAAAATCAAGGAAGGTACAACACTTGAAAGGGTCGTACTATACCAATTTTTGGGAAACCGTATTGTTGGTTTTTGGGCATAAATATCGAGGAAAGTACAAAATATTTGTGGAGGCCGTACAATATGGATTTGACAGTCTGTACAACAGAGAAGAGGAGCAGTCCATACAATAGAAGTATAGGATGCATTCCAAGGCAACGTGGCATGATTTCCGAGGTGCATTTATTGCACAAGATTTGGTACAAGAAACACATAAAAGAGGGCATGATTTTCGAGGAGTTCTGTACAACATTTATTTTTGTAGCAACCATACATTCATACGGATTTTTGGAACAGATTTTGAGGAGTAGTCCATACAACATTTAATGCTGAGAAATTCATACACATTATAGATTTCTGGCACAGTTTGCGAGCAGCTGCATTCCAGAATTTTTCTGAAGGAGATTTGCTCAAATTTTTCTAAGATAAGTTTGTAAATTTTTTGCTAAAGATTAGAATGATGTAAAAGAATTTTTTTGAAGCTCTGAAATAATAAAAACTCCCTCTCTCATTGGTTTTCCCTTTGTGGATTTTTCCAGGGTCGTTGTCAGACCAAAAATCGTTGTGTTAAACTTTCTGAGTTATGTGTTGTTGATATGGTTTTATTTTTGTGTTAAATATTGTTCAGAATCCTCATGTTTCAGTTCTGAAATTTTTATTGTATGTTGAGTTTAATTGTCTGTCATAAAATTGGGTTTGGTCATTAAACATTGGATGAAAATCAATGAGACTTGAAACCGGGTGGGGTCTGAAATTTTACATGGTATCAGAGTTGAGTTAAAGAGAGACATATTTATATCAACAAGTTAGAAAAGTGGGACAACAGTCACTTCATCGGACAAAATTTTGAATTTTTCATTTTCAGCAGAAAAGGATCAATGGCTACAGGTTTGAGGGATGAGGACATACTTGATGGGGCAACAAAATTTGGTGCTTGGAAAGAGAGGATGATCTTTTTGTTGCAAGAAAATGAGTTGTGGGATGTTGTTGAGAACTCCACAACAAATCCAGTGAATGTACCTACTGATGCTACTCTTCTTGCAACATACACCAAGAAGAGTATCAAGGCTAAGAGGATTATTCTTGATGCCATCAAGGATCATTTGATTCCTCATGTGATAGGGAAAAAAAATTCCTACGAGATATGAGATTCTTTGACAAAGTTGTACCAGAGTACAAATGAAAACCGAAAGATGGTTTTGAGAGAAAAAATGAAGAGCATTAAAATAACCAAGGCTGAAAATGTGGTCACATATCTTACTAGGTTGACACAGGTGAGAGAGGAGCTTAGAGCTATGGGGGAGTCCATTGCTAACAGTGAGCTTGTGAGGAAAACATTGAATGGATTTTCCAAACAATGGGATGTTTTTGTTGAGAGCATTATGGCTAGGGCAAATCTTCCCAATTGGGAACATCTTTGGGATGACTTTGTTCAGGATGAGACCCAGAGAAGTTATGTGCATGGAAGTTCATCTACAGGTCGTGATGAGGAGAATGTGGCTCTTTCTTCCAAAAACAAGAAGAAATTCAGAAAGGGTCGTAAGGGAGGAAACAAATCGAAGGGTGAAGGGAAGAAGGACATGCGCAAATTCTAGTGCTTTTCATACCACAAGTTTGGGAACTATGCAGGATAGTGTCCAAACATGAAGAAGAAGCAGACAACAACTTCAACAGTGGTGGAGGATTTCTCCACTAAGTTTGATAAGGATTTTTACTTAGTTGTGTGCCTTTCCACTAGGACCACTCATTCCAATATGTGGTATATTGACAGTGGTTCATCCCACCATATGACAGGTGTTCGTGATCACTTGATAGATATTACTTAGATTAGTGATGTTGAGGTAGTTCTTGGAGATGACCGAGTGGTCAAGGCAGTTGGTAGTGGGACTATATCATTTTAGAGGGATTCTTTACCTCTCATGTTGTTGAGAGAGGTCCTATATGTTCCTGGCTCGAAGAATAAATTAGTTTCAATTTCTGTTATTGAGGAGAGGGGCTATGAGGTGTTTTTTTGTGATGGGTAGGTGCTCCTTTTCTCCAAGGGGTCCAGTATCACTTCAGCCAAAGTGATTGGGACTTGACGAGAAGTTGTACAAGCTCATGTTCTAGCCAGCGAGAGAATTATTTCACTCTACTGGCAACAATGATATATGTGAGCTATGACACAAGAGGATGGCACATTTTCACCATGGGGATTTGAGGGTACTAAGGGATATTGTGACTGGAGTTCCATATTTCAATACAGAGCACCGGGAGTTGTGCAAGGGGTGTGCTTTGGGAAAGTACACCAAGATTGATTTTCCTAGCTGTGATAGTAGAGCAGCAGGTATCCTTGATCTTATTCATTCTGATGTATGTGGCCCAATGTCTTCAGCATCGCTGACTAGTTGTTTATAATATGTTATATTCATTGATTAATTCTCATTGAAGTCTTGGATTTTATTCATGAAGACTAAAGGACATGTCTTCAATCGGTTCCAAGAGTTCAAAGCTCTTGTGGATAACTAGACTGGGAAGAAAATCAAAGTTCTAAAAACAAACAATGGAGGTGAGTATACCTCCAAGGATGTTGGAATATTGATTGTTGTCATTGATGTCAACCCTAGTCATGGGTTTTGGACCACAAGATTGATGAAGGTATTTGGACATGAAGTAAAATGCACATGAATATATAACACCCATGGATGGATAATATACATCATGTTGTTTCTGGTGGTATGTGGCACGTCATGTGGATCCTCATGGTTGAGGAGAAATGAATTTTTGAAGATTACAAAGTGAATTGAAGAAGGAAGTACATGTAGGCTTTGAAGATAATTAAAGAAAAAAATTACAAAATAAGAAAGTGTCAGGTCTACCCTAATGTTAAACGAAAGTGACATAAATGGTATAAATAAATATCATTATACATTCATTTGATATAGAAGTCTAATTTCATAGGAAATCAGAAGTAAAGAAGGTTGGATTTCAAGGGAGGATGAAGTCTTTTGGTGATGTGTTCTAAGGTATGTTGTTTTCAGGTCATCTTGCTATTTTTTCTATAACTTTTTTTCTAGAACGATTCAAATGGTGAAATTGCTATGGTATTGAGAATAAATATCAAGGTACCCATGGTAAAAATTTCATCTCTCGATTCACTATAATTATGTAGATACACTATGTGGAAGATAGGGTTTGTGACTAGTCTTGAAGCTAGTTAATAAATGGGTGTTCTGGGTAAAAAAATCATAACTGCTTCATCGAGAGTCCAAAGGATGTGGGAAAAATTTCATTGGAAAGAGTACGGACTGTAGTTTCTTTTGTGTGATTTTCAGAATATTATGTTAAATATTGAGCGCGGGGCATTCTGTACAAGTTCGGTCTCCTGAATAAACCAGAATTGAACAAGGTCTACCATTCTCTCTATAACTTATTTTTGGGGAGGATTCAATGAGTGAAACTTGGAGGATTTTTAGAGAATAAATTGAGTAATATTATCTATAGGATCATAGTACTCCAAGAATTGAAGAATTGCAGAAATTGAAGAAGTCTCAGGAAGCATTATCAGGTTCTATGTGATGATTGGTTGATGGTGATGATTTAATGTAAA
>ML817371.1:115205-133907 GCA_009831015.1 Picea engelmannii
CTACCTTTGGAAGTCATTACTTCCCTTGAACAATAACTATTGATTATTTCTCATATATTGTGCATGGTGTATTATGGTGTATTGGTGTAACTCTTATACTATTGTTCATTTCTCATTGGATATAATTTAATGGTTTAAGTATAAGTTCAAAAAGGTTTTTAATTGTACTTGATATTGATTCACCCCCCTCTCAGTATCAACAAAGGAGTTCATGGAATTTTGTGCAGGAGAGGGAATCATGAGAGAGTTGATTGTTCCTTACAACCCACAATAGAATGGGGTTGTTGAGAGGAAGAACAGGGCCATATTTGGGGTTGCGAGAGCCATGCTACATGATTAGGGTTGCCACTATTTCTTTGGGTTGAGGCATGCTACACTGTAGTTGTCTACAGAACATGAGTCCACACAGGGAAGTGGGGAGTATGACTCTTAAGGATGATTTTTATAGGAAGAAGCCTGAGGTGGGGAAATTCGGATTTGTGGGTGCATTACATATTCACATGTCCCTTCTGATAAGAGGACAAAGCTAGAACCCACGACAGAGAGAGGGATCTTTTTTGGGTATAATGTGACTTCAAAGGATTTTTGTATATACATTCCTTCCTTAAGGAAGATAGTTTTGAGGAGGGATGTGAGATTTGTGGAGGATGGAGCCTTTAGGAATTCCTGAGGGATAGAGAGGGGTGAGCAGTCATCACCTTGGATTCAGTTGAGTCTTCATCAGACTTTGATGACATAGAGTTCGGGGCCACTGGTTTCGGTGACGACTGGTCCACAGATGTCAGGATCGCAGGTTACTGGTCCACAAGAGGAAGCCCAAGTGGCTTCAGGATACTTTGAGGGAGGCACAAGGATCAGTGGGGAATCTCAGGCAGGCTATGAGGGAGAGTAAACCTCCCAAGATATTTTGCATCTACATCGCAATGGTGAGCAATATCCGGGATTCTAATCCTTCCACTTTTGAGGAGGCTACTGGTAGACAAGTTTGGAGAGATTCCATGATGGAAGAGTACAATTCCATCATGAAGAATGATATTTGGGAAATTGTTCCTAGACCTGAGGGGAAGTCAGTGATGACTTCCAGGTGGCTCTATAAAATCAAGCATGTTGTAGATTGCAACATTGAAACTTACAAAGCTCACTTTGTGGCTCGAGGGTTCTCATGGGTTGAGGGAGTTGATTATGATGATACCTTCACATCAATTTCTAGATATACCTTGATCAGGTCAGTGATTTCTATTGCATCAGAGATGAGTTAGAAGATCCACCATATGGATGTGAAGACCACAATTCTGAATGGTCTTATACATGAGGAGGTGTATAGTGAGAAGACATTGGGCTTTGAGGTGCATGGGATAGATTCTCATGTGTGTAGACTGAAGAAGACATTGTATGGGATGAAAAAATCTCTCAGATCTTGGTATTGAAGGATTGATGCCTATTTGCATCAGTTGGGCTTTGAGAAGAGTGAGGCGGATCCCAACCTATACTTCATTATGGTTGGAGAGGTTCCTCTCATTCTCTTGCTATATGTGGATGATGTTTTCATTACAAGGGTAGATAGAATCATAACTAGATGCAAGGAGATCCTTGATTCCAAGTTTAAGATGACTAATATTGGACTTATGCACTATTTTTGGGGATTGGAGGTTTGGTAGGAGCTTGGAAACATCTTCTTGGGACAGGGGAAGTATGTGTGTGATACTCTGAGGATATTTTAGATGGAGTATTGTAGGCCCATGAACACTCCCATGATTACCAACTGGAAGAAGCCTCATGCTTCTGAGTCACAGTTGGTGGATTCCACTTTATATCGTTAATTGATCAGTTCTTTGATGTATTTGTTCAATACCAGGCCAGATATTTGTTTTGTTGTCAATACTCTCAGTCAGTTCATGGTGGATCCTAGGAGAGTGCACTAGGTGGCAGCAAAACATGTGCTCAGGTATCTTTGTGGTACAATATATTATGGTCTAGACTATCAGAGAGGGGATGGAGTTCATTTGGTGGGATATATAGATTCGGATTGGGAAGGACGTGTCAGTGACCAGAAGAGTACCTTTGGGTGTTGTTTTGGATTGGGCTCAACAGTTGTGTCTTGGTTCAGTCGAAAGCAAAAGTCAGTGTCTTTGAGTTCTGCAGAGGCTACGTATATGCCTGCCAGTTGTTGAGGAAAAGATATGAAACAATCTTACTCAAACATTTTCATATCCTTCTTGGCTAAAGAAATATAGACGGGAATATCACCCTATGTTTATAGCCATCAAAACTGATATCCTAATTCACAAATATTATTTACAAGTGCTTAGGCTGTTTTTTTATAATTAAAAGCTTGCTGAAAAAATCATTTTTTGTGTAATTTTATGAACATATCAGACGTTGAAATAAATATAGAGACATAAGTAAAGACACCAAGCCAATAATCAACACATATGAGACATAAAGCAATCCTTTATTTCATTCCAATTCCTCAAAGAATCATTCTTTTTACAAAATTTCATGAGGAAGTTTTGTACCAAAGTCAAACTTAGACGTCCCCGATGAAACATACAAAAGGACCTTTGACAAAAAGTAAAAAAACTGAACTTAAAAATCTAGATCAGCTTGCCACAAATTGATGCCCACTAGACTCTGCACAATAGCCTTTGTCAGTCATGAAAACTAATTCACAAACGTACAAGTCTACACAGACTATCAAAGATAGATCAACACCTTTGAAAAACAAGTGTCTGGATGATGTAATTCAGACATGAATCTTGATGTCTACAATAAGACCCTACTATCATAAAAAATAATTAGCCTTCTAATGAATTAAGGAATGAATGAAAACTGAATTATCTCAACAAAAACTCAAGAGAAAACCTTAGTATGCTTCTCCTTCTATTCTCCACTTGTTCCTCCCTTTTCTTTTTCCTTTAATAAAATTGGAATTGGTTGAAGTAGTTGAACTACTTCATTAGTTAAGTTAACAAAAACTCAACAAACTCTTTTAGTTAAGGGGGAAAAGTAATAATCATAATAAGGGTTTTTAAATAAATAATAACTAGTAGGTGGGACCCCTTTTAGATTTTAACATTCATAACACAGCTAGTTAATTAAACAAAACATCCCTCCTTGTGTCTCCCATCATCACATTCATATTTGAAAATTTATCTCAATGATATTTGAAATTATTCCAAAATATATTACTCATATGCCCAAAAATAGTATGTTGTCCAAAATTTATGAAGTCAACTGTTCTCAACAATTAATAAATAAATAAAAACTTAAAATCCATATTTCTCACTTTGAGATGCAATCCTTCCCTTGTTTCTACTGTCACCTTTTGATCTCTCTGAATTTTCCTTAGGTTGTGTTGAGCCTTTAAGCCTAATCTCATTGATCATGTGAGAGAAATCATCCCTCAAATGCATGCAGGAGGACACGGATTTATTAGAGCCATTGGAGGGTGAGGAAGGGGCAACAATGGCTTTTCCATTGTCAGGGGCATGGTGGACCTCATTTTTCAACTTTTTACTCGCATGGGAAGACTGAACTGGTGAGTGGACATGGGCAGCTTGGAAAATTTGATTGATAGGCGGGGGAGCGAGTAAATAAAAATTGGTCCAGCCACGATCTTGGGAGACTACTGAGTGGAAAATATCTTTCCATCTATCATTTTCAGAAACTTCAAGTTGCAGTGAAACACGAGGATGCATGGGGACACCAGGGGCCTATGGAGCCCTAGGTTGGACCACTCCTTTCCCAATCCAATTAAAAAACCCAGCTTGAAATAGTTGGCCAGCTCTTGCGAGTCAACATAAAAGTGTATGGAGAATATTGGCCTTCTAGGGCCCTTGTTCCAATTAAATCTTCCTCAGTTACCTCTTCCATGGCTACCTCAGCTGAAAAATCTCATTCCTGTATGCATGATTGATTATCAAATAGTTTCTTTAACAACCATACATGATGACTCCTTTTAAAATATGAAATAAATTTTGGCTCAACAACATATGAGACTCATGCAATCCAATCCATACAATTTTTTTAATTGTTGTCAATGAGCAGGGAGTGAGCAAAGGTTCCAGGATATGCGAGGGGTTGTATTGAGAGAAAAATGTTAAAATGAGTGGGAAAAGATCACGATTACTGCTCATAAACAACAAATAATCAACTGTAACGTAAACCATAGAACATATCACTGTAATCCATCTTAAACTGTCATAATGCATAGTTCCTCTTAACTGTGATTAAATTTTAGGAACAGGGAGTGAGTAATGAAAATGGGAAGGCGAGGGGATTGTAATTAGCAAAAAATGAAAAAATGGTAGGGGAAAAGAGCAGATACTGTTCATAAAATAAATTAAGTAATCCATAAAACAATTTTGTATTTAATGCAAATGATCCAACACTAACCAACAGTGGTTGTGATCAATTAAACAATTTATGTGTATAATTTAACCATTACTGTGTGTTAAATTTGCTCACTGTTCACATTTAAATCCTTAACACTTTCAATTAATCACAGTGTCATCATACTCAAAATAATCCAAAACAACCTGTACAAGAATTTTGTTTCCTCTCACTTCTTTTTAACATTTAACACAATTCCAATGAACACACAGTCATTTGCATTGACTCTGATCAGCATCCAAACCATCAACCATTGTCATAAATTAATCCTTCAAATCAAACACAGACACAAGTTCTTTTAAAATCATCCTCGATTCCATTCCTAAATTCAAATTAACAATTAAATTGCAATGAAACCATACTGTTATAGAACCCGTGCCCATTTCTGATGGTGCAATCAACGATATGGTGCACAATATCCATCAAACATACATAATGGAAAACCAAAACACAACCATCAATATTTCAAATTGCAATAATCCCGATTGGAAATTTAAACACGCAGTAACAACAACCATCATTTCAACTTATACGATGTTGTAGGAACACACAGACCATTCAAAATGCAAGAGAATTTATGTGACTGTACATGTCTAATTACTCTGAATCAAAACTTCAAACGATGTTGAGTTATCAATCCAATACAAGGAGACAACAACTGTATGCCCAATTCCATTTCTCAAATCGACCAATTTAAACCATGCTAAACTATCGAATCAATTGCCACAATAAAAGAATACATCGATTATACACCAATCATAAAAACCACTATCAATGTTATTAACAGAGAAAACCAATAATCAACCAATGTCGACGATACTCCACCAACTCATAACAGTCAACCATGTGCCCGACCGGAAATAATTGGTTCATTTATCAAAATCAGGCTTATAATAATCAAGGGTGGGCTCTGAGTAATCAAGGGTTCACTCGGTGAAACCAACACAGGGAGACTGGAGTCGACCACACCAACTGTAGAGGAGAACCCTTCAAGACAACACGGTGGACACACAAGCCACATAACCATTTGTTTGCAAGACATGTGACACTTCACACCAGGCAGGAGAGATTATGAACAAAGGAGCATAGGTTCCTCACTCGCCAATAAATAACATCGAGAACACACACAGCATAACCCTCATGGTTTTCCCCCCAAAAAACAATAATGTTGATATAAAAGTAGATCCATGAAATCAAAACCAACCCCTAAAGAAAGCCTCTTGGCATAATAGCCATCATAACCCACTGCATAGACACCAACAACATAACGAGCCCACTACCAGGTGAAAATGATATGCAGTGACCCAAGGTGGTTCAAAATCAAACACAACAGCCCCATAACACCAAATACGACTGGTAAGTTTACAAGAACTATGTGAAGACGACCAACAAGTCTAGACCAAAAGAATCCCTTCAACCAAAACCCATCAGACAACAGAGAGCCTTCATGGCTTCCACCACACAGAATAATCAATAAAATCGTGACTTCAACTATCCATTTTTTTCATTTACAATGAATACACACAACCAACCATTCCAGAGACATATCACAAGTTTACATAGTTTCTAGTCTCAACAAAAGCACATACCAATACATCACCGAGCCAATATCTATTTCACAACCAGAGCAAGTTCATGGATGGCGGAAAAGACATACCTGTAACCCAAAATCCTTAAAAACACGAGCTTGGTCGAGCAATTATTTCCTTGCCTGAAAATCAAAGCTTAACCACAACGAACAACAATTGAACAATATCCAAGATAGGGTGATGGCCAGTGAGAGAGGTATGGAGTGACATGTAGTAAATGCACGTCACTTCCATCCTCTACTCATTCAATTACTTAGTACACGCCATCCAATCATCAATTAATCCATTCAATTAATCCATGCATCAAAATTAACATCCATTACTTGCCAAGTGCACCACCCTATCCATACTAACCAATGTCCAAGACCATAACACATATCGAATGTGCCTTCATATAAATCCATACATCATATAGCCACTAACTTTGTTAGCTAGGACGAACAATAATCATTTTAATTTCATTTGCATATAATGTAGTATAGCATAGTATAGTATAGGATAGCTCCTCTTCCTTGGATTTATTTTTTCTCATATTGCTTTTATCTCTTATCACGACTAACATGTGTTTTTGTGCAGGTGTAACATGTAATAGATCATGGCGCCAATAGCATTGTAATAGCAGTTCATATAATCCATCATGACATGGAATTGAGAATTTAGAGTAACAAAACCCACGCATAGTATGCATTATTGATTTGTTATTTGTCGCAAATAGAACTAGTATTCCATCATCATCATGTAGGACCCTGCAAGCAGTGTTGAACAATAGCATAAATATCAAATAAGAAACTCATATGATCCTCCAATCTACAATGGGGTCCCACCTACTAGTATTATATATGTATCATTAGCTTATAATAATAGGCTTTTAGCAATATTTTGCGGGCAAAATTCTCGTTGTGATTTTTATCATCAACAAACAGGCGAATCCACAGGGAAATTTGTTTTCAACAGATTTTAGAACTCAAAACACATGGTTTCGCAGACCAAGAACAACAGGTCAAGAAGATATAACTAGGAAGATTATGCAACAGGGGGAAGTGGACAAATTTAATGGAAAAATGACCGGGAATTTGGGAATAACTCATGAAAATGTTAAGTATGAGGGGGTTTATCCCTGTATGTATAATAATTCAACCAGAATCTTCTCTTTACTTCAAGGAGAAAAATTATGGACTTCCTCTTTTAAATTCTCAAATGGACGAAGAAATGGAACACAGAAGCGGGAGTTAACCAATTTCTTTAAAAGACAACAACGAAAGTAGATAACAAATTCAAGTGTGCTTTCAGGGGGAACATCGTAACAACTATGTAAGATTTTTTCTATTAGCAAAAAATATATTGCAGGAGTGTCACTGTGGAAGAACTAATCCAACGTCTTATTCTTGACCAAAATCAACTAAAAGATGAAAAAGAAATAAAAATCACGACAGAATTAAAATTTAAAAATTTAAAAATTTAAAACAACAGAAATAAAATGACAGAAATGTAAAATAAGTAGGAAAATGTTAAAAACAGAAAGCAGAAATCAAGCTACTGTAAAATCAGAAGTGAAAAAATAGTGGAAAAATGAAAGCAGAGCTAGACTACTAATATACAGATAATCCAAACACTGTTAAAACCTTTCAAGTTGGTTCCACGTAATGTTTTAAGTGAGAACCATGAGTGTTGTAGGAAAACAATCGCTCCTATAAATATTTTAGAATGTAAGAATTAGTACCCAGAACAAAAACGATTTTGAAGGGACCCAGCCATAGTTTTTGAAATTTTGAATGTCTTCCCCTATTAGTGTGAGTTGAATCCCACAACAATACTTTTTCATTGACTTTAAATTTGATGGTCTTGACACTCTTGTTGAAATACTTCTTAACAATCTGGTGTCTCCTTTTTATATTATCCAAGGCAAAGATCCTTTGCTCTTCTAAGGCTAGGAGTGCATTTATCCTTTGTGAAACATCAGAAGAATTTAATTCTTCGATTTATAGAATCAACCTTAAGGAATAAAGTTCCATCTCAGTAGGAAGGAGGGATTCTTGACCATAAACAAGCTGGAAAGGAGTGCAACCAGTGCTTACCTTGGCGGTAGTTCAATCTGCCCAAAAGGCGTAAGTGAGAAGAGTGTGTCATTGACGAGGCTTGTCTTCTATGAGCATTTTAACGATTCTTACCAGATTTTTGTTGGTAGATTATGCCTTCCCATTTACTTGGGGATAATAAGCTTATGAGGTGAAATGTTTAACCCCCAACTTAGCTAAAAATTGGGTCAACTTAGCAGAAATAAAAGCGGGACCATTGTTTGTAATAATTTCCAATGGAAGATCAAATCTGGAAAAGATGTTACTTCAAGGAAAGAAATTACCTGATCGTCTGTTGAATGCTTAAGTGGGATAGATTCAACCCATTTTGTAAAATAATCTGTGGCTATCAAAATAAAAACTTGTCCTGTTGAAGATGGAGGATTAATAGGACCAATAAAATTCAATTCCCACTTTGAAAAGGGAAAGTCTGGGAGGATAAGTTGTAATGGCATGGCTGAAAGGCATTCTTTCCCAACAAACTTTTGGGACTTGTTACAATATATTGAAAAAACGTAAGAGTCACGAAAGATTGAAGGTCAATAGTATCATTTTCTAATAATATTGAAAGAAATGGTTTTAGCAGAAAAATGGCCTCCTACATGAATGATCGAGTTTGAAGAACCATGAGTTTCTTGTAACAGTTTCTATGCATCCTCGTTGTTTACAGAGTGAAGCAACACACCATCATCAGATCTTTGAAACAAGAAGTCTTGTATAATGACGTATATTGTGGATTCAAGATGATGACTTCTCTTTTGATGAGTGTCTAAGTTGTCTGGACATCTTTGGTTTTGTAAATAGTAAATTAAATTCTTATACCAGGGATGTTCAGACACCGAGAGGATTTGTTTATCGATGTAAAAGAGAGTTGATAGGGAACTATCCTCTTCATCAATTTCTTCACTATTCTCAGCATGTTGAGCTAAGTGAAGGGATAAGTCACATCCCTTGATAGTGGTAGAAGTCACGATATTCAAATCATGCTCATGGATCTTGGAAAGCCAATGTGCAAGATTCCCTGAAAGATAAGTCTGTGAGAGAAAAAAACTTGACAGCAGGTAAAGGGACTTTTACCAACATATGCTTACCTAAGATGAAGTGGCGAAACTTCTCAACAACTTTAACAAGAGAGAAATCATGTTTCTCAATAAAAGAATATTTAAATTCATCATCAGACAAGATTTGACTCATGTAAGTTACTGGTTTTTCATTACCTTGGTCATCATTTTTCATGAGGACATCAAAAACTGCTTCCTCGGTGGAATTAGTATATATCGTGAATTCCTTCTCAAAATCTGGCTTCGCCAAAACTAGTGCGGAACTGATTTCTTTCTTGATTCCTACAAAAGAATTTTTGACGTCATTTGTCCAAGAAAAATAACGATCTTTCTTAAGAAGATTATGAATTGGTTTAACCATAACAGAAAAATATGGAACAAACCCATGGACAAAGTTAATAACCCCCATAAAAGCCTGAACCTCCTTCTTGGAAGTGGGAGCAGACATATTAAGGAAAACAACAATCTTTTCGGGATCAATGCTTATTCATGAATTAGAGACAATGTGTCTAAGGGGCTTTCCCTCGGTAACGCCGAAAATGGACATAGAAGGATTTAGAGGGATGTCAAATTTCCTACATCGCATGAGAACCTTTTTTAGATGAACAAAATGATCTGATCGGATTTTAGAGTAAATAGTTAAGTTGTCAAGGTAGATCTAAATGATCTTGTCGATCAAATCGTCGAAATCTATTTGCATAGCTCTTTGAAAAGTAGCACCTGCACTAGATAATCCAAAAGGCATACGTTCATAAGAAAAGGTACCCCAATGAATGATAAAGGTGGTTTTATATTTATCTTCCCTTTTAACCTTGATTTGATTTTAACCAAAAAAGTCATCAAGTAAGGACATCATTTGTGACCCTGCAACTTTCTGCAAAATCATTTCCATGTTAGGGAGAGGGAAGTGATCTTTTATACTGGCTCGATTTAATGCATGAAAATCAATGCATAATCTGATCTGGCTGGTTGTCTTCTAAACAAGGACCAAATTTGAAACCCATTTAGAATACTTGACCGGAAGGATGATCCCATCCTTCAAGTGTTTTTCCAACTCCTTTTGAATAGTTTCTTCCAGTGCAGGGTTGATAGGTATTTGTTTTTTCCTAACTATTTTTATGCCTTCCTTGATGGGGATAGCATGTTGTATAAGACCAGGATCAAAACCACAAAGATCCTCATAAGACCAATCAAAAAAATCTTTAAATTCACCAAGTAGCTTGGAAAACTTCAATTCTTCGTCATCAGAACATTGGGAACCTATTTTTACATTCTTTGGAGACTCGGGTGTCCCAATGTTAAGGGAGATGGTTTCACCCACCTTCCTTTTTGACTCATCTTCTTTCTGTTTCTCTTTATTTCCTACATCACTCGATGAAAACGAACTCTCTAGAGGAGTCAAGCCTTTAGGAATCTTGTCATCTTCTATGGATATAAATTCCTTGGGCTTAAAAGGTTCATTTTGAATGAAATCATTAGGGAAGACCAATCAAGATTCTATATTGTCAGGGATATGTGGATGATATTGATATTGAAAAGTACAATCAGGTCTATGTGGCAGAAGTTGTCGAGTAGGAGAGGTTGCAAAAAAAACTAATCGATCAACCATTGAGTTCAATTCCCTCTTAACATGAGTGATGTTGAAAGATAATAGGTTCAAGATAAGTGCCCAAACAGTTTGGGTATATCGTTTCATCAACCTATTGCTAGGAAAGTAAATCTTACATACAAGGTTCACAACAAGCTCGGAATCTCCAAAAACTGAAAGGTGACCACAACCAAGGTTATAGTCATTTTCAATGCCTAGTAATAAAGCTTCAAATTCAGTGACATTGTTCGTACAATCAAACTCCAACCTATAAGAAAAGTTATGGATTTTTCCTATAGGAGAAATCAAGATAATTCCAACTCTGTTACCTTCATTAGAGCATGAACCATCAAAGTGCATGTTCCACATACCATCATCTAAATCAATTTGTTCCAAGGGAATGTTATCCTCCTCAGAAATGATGGAATACACTCCTAGGTCTTCTTCGATATAATTTACATTAGGTTGTGGGACACTCTCTTTGTAAGGTGAAATCCTTCCCTCTCTAAGGACTATAATAGTTTTACCATTCTAAGGAACGGATAAATGTGTTCCGTCGAGTGAGAGGTATCCATCTGTTAAGGCTTTCCAATCTCTTCCCAAGATGATTGAGTAATTTCTTACTGTCATATCAATTACCTGAATACTAAGAGTTGTTCTTATTTCAGGGTGTGCGCACAAAACTAAGGTCACATCCTTAATCTCACCTATGGTCATTTGTTGTAGGCTATTATAGAAGAGCATGCTTTTGGCATTTTCATTTGTACAAGACAAGTCTATCTTTTCCATAATAATCTTTGACATCACACTTGGGCCTGAACCGCCATCAATGAGGCAACAATGGGCGATTTTATCGATAATCTTAACATAAATATAAAAAGGGGGAATTTTTACAGGGTATCTAAATTTATGTACACCTACTTTATTTACAGACGAATCCTCTTCATCCACCTCTTTATAGAGGTTGGCTACAATGGAAGCCTTCCATTCCATGAATTGTTTCAAATGCCTTTGTTGTTTAGGGACGACAACCATGTCCAAAAGGGTGGCATTTTCTTTGATGTTGGCCAACTGATTCAAAATATTGTATTTGGAAGAGGGGAGAGGGGGAGTTGTTTCTTGATTGTCAGGAACCTTAGGAACCTGAACCGTAGTAGCTGGTGATGATGAGCTTGGGCTAGAAAAATTGCGGGGAGGATCATATTTGCCTTTGGGAGCGTAGGATTTGTTCCTAGTATTGATGATCATGACATCCTCTGGTTCTGCAAGATCTAGGACAACGATGGTGGTTTCTGGTCTTTTACAAAAGATCTTATCTCTAACACTCTTTCTTACCTCACATGTGGCTTCCTCGTGGTGTTCCTCGCAAAATTTACACCAACTTCGAGGTAAGATAGCTTTAGGCTGAAAATTATTTTCAGTCAGGTTTCTAAAGGGAGGTGCAGAAGAGGATGAAGCTCCAGGGGTTAGAGGGTGAAGTTTACATAGTTGCATGTCTCAAGAAAATCACAGACCAATACATCATTGAGCCAATATCTATTTCATAACTAGAGCGAGTTCATGGATGGCGGAAAAGACATACCTGTAACCAAAAATCCTTAAAAACATGAGCTTGGTCGAGTAGTTCTTTCCTTGCCTGAAAATCGAAGCTTAACCGCATCGAACAAAAACTGAACAATATCCAAGCTAGGGTGACGACTAGTGAGAAAGGTATGGAGTGATGTGCAGTAAATGCACGTCGCTTCCATCCTCTACTCATTCAATTACTTAGTACATGCCATCCAACCATCAATTAATCCATGCATCGAAATTAACATCCATTACTTTCCAAGTGCACCACCCTATCCATACTAACCAATGTCCAAAACCATAACACATATCGAATGTGCCTTCATATAACTCAATGCATCGTATAGCCACTAACTTTGTTAGCTAGGACTAAAAATAATCCTTTTAATTTCATTTGCATATAATGTAGCATAGCATAGTATAGGATAGGATAACTCCTCTTCCTTGGATTTTTTTTCTCATATTGCTTTTATCTCTTATCACGACTAACATGTGTTTTTGTGCAAGTGTAACATGTAATAGATCATGGCGCCAATAACATTGTAATAACAGTTCATATAAGCCATCATGACATGGAATTGAGAGTTTAGAGTAACTAAACCCACACATAGTATGCATTATTCATCTGCTATTTGTCGCAAATAGAACCAATATTTCATCATCATCATGTAGGACCATGTAAGTAGTGTTGAAGAACAAAATAAATATCAAACAAGAAACTTATCTGATCCTCCAATCTACAAGGGGGTCCCACCTACTAGTATTATATATGTATCATTAGCTTATAATAATAGGCTTTTAGCAATACTTTGCGGGCAAAATCCTCGTTACAATTTTTATCGTCAACACCAATCATGCCAGTTGTGAGGCTCTTTGGCTTCGCAAGTTATTGGTGGGATTGTTTGGTGTGCAGTTGAGGCCTACTTTGATTTACTGTGACAATCAGAGTTGCATTAAACTCTCAAAGAATCCAGTATTTCATGACAGGTCTAAACATATTGAGATTTGTTATCACTTCATCCGTGATTATGTTTAGAGAGGAGAAATTGAGTTACAATACATATCTACAGATGAGCAGGTTGCAAACATACTCACCAAAGCATTGGGCAAAGGCAAGTTTGTATTTTTCAGGGACAAACTTGGAGTGGTGAGTAACACTTTCCTCGGTAAGAGGGAGTGTTAAAAATAATTAAAAAGTACCTAGGCAAGTGTTTCTCATCACCTAGGCGCCTAAGGGGTGAGAAAGTGCCTAATGTGGACCCTAGTAATTTAATTTGTGAGATACAAATTAAAAGGTGACTTTTTTTTTAGACTTAGGGAAAGCAGGTGACTAAAGTAATTTTATCCCCACCGTTGATCTCATCTAATCTCAATTGTTGGATGAGATGACTCTTGATATTCCCTCATGAGATCGACTAGGGTAGGAGGGCGCACCCTTTCTAGGGTTATGCATTCATTGTTGAAAGAGAACAAGAAGAGGAAGTCGAGCTTGAGTAAGGAAAGAAAGTTGCAGAAGTTGAGGGAACGTTTCCCAAGGAAACAAGCAAGCACAAAAATCAAGGAAGGTACAACACTTGACAGGGTCGTACTGTACATATTTTTGGGAATCCGTACTATTGGTTTTTGGGCACAAATATCGTGGAAAGTACAACAGCTTTGTGGAGGCCGTACAGTACAGATTTGACAGTCCGTACAGAAGAGAAGAGGAACACTTCGTACAACAGAAGTATAGCACGCATTCCAAGGCAGCGTGGCATGATTTTCGAGGAGTTTCGTACAACATTTATTGTTGTAGAATCCATACAGACGTACGGATTTTTGGCACATATTTCGAGGATCGTTCCGTACAACATTTAATGTTGACACAGTCGTACACCGTACGGATTTCTGGCACAATTTTCGAGGAGCTGCATTTAGAATTTTTCTGAAGGAGATTTGCTCAAATTTTTCTGAGATAAGTTTGTAAATTTTTTGCTGAAGATTAGACTGATGTAAAAGAAATTCTCTGAATTTATGAACTAATAAAAACTCCCTCTCTCACTGGTTTTCCCCTTGTGGTTTTTTCCAGGTTCGTTGTTAGACCAAAAATCATTGTGTTAAATTTTCTGAGTTATGTGTTGCTGATATGATTTTATTTCTGCGTTAAATATTGTTCAGAATCCTCATGTTTCAGTTCTGAAAATTTCATTGTATGCTGAGTTTAATTGGCTTTCATAAAACTGGGTTTGGGCATTAAACATTGGTTGAAAATCAGCGAGACTTGAAACTGGGTGGGGTCTGAAATTTTACACTTTTAACTAGCGACTTTTAACTTTTTTAATCAACAAATAACAATAAATTATTGATAAAACAACCCTTTATTTACCTTGAATGATCTCGAGTGTTTGTCTTGCAAAAACCATAGGAATATAGATAAAAATGATGATATTTGTGGTCAAGAAGAGGATAACCAAGTGTAAAAAGTGGTGGATTAACAATCCAAATCATGCCAAAATGAAGAACCAACATTTCTCCCATGCTAAAGATGTTGCAGGTCCTCATGTAATTGTCTCAAATCTCTTCAGACAACCCAAGATGAAGGTCATTCCAAATATAAGTTGAGGAACACTACAATAATGGAAAATAGAACCTTAAGCCTATCCATCTAGTTCCATTTCTCCTTAAAAAATCAATATAGAGATGTGCTCTTGTCAAGGCTACATTAAACAAAGGGTATGCCATTGGGTCTCTTTGTTGAAAGATTTGAGGTAGTAGATGGCATATTTCTTGAGAAGATACTAAGGCGTTAATTGCATTTCAATTATGGATTTCTTCAAATCTTTGAACACACAACCTCTGATTCACTTTGTATATTTTAATTCTACTGTCATTTGATAAGAGATCTTGTATGATTATAGGAGGTATGAGATATTCCCCTCTTACTGTCAAACCAAAAGATGATTCACATTGGTTGTAAAAATGCATTTCTTCTTTCCACCTAATATGATTTTGAATGAAGGATGAGAATGCCCGTAACTGTATAACACCAACCATTGGGTTGGGATTTCATCTAGTTTCTTCTACCAAAAAGAAAGTGAATTGATAAAGCTCACAAATTCTTTTCTTCATCTGATGAAATTGTATACATATTTGCAAAATCAGAATTAGTATTGACTTGATGTTACTGCCTTGTTGCTAGCATTGTTATACTAAGTTTGATCCATTGTTCATGCTAGAATACTGAGTATATTCTAGAAGGACAACTGCAAAAAAGAGCTTGCATATCAAGTCCACTAGTTCTTTTATACTTCTTGTTCTTTGATTTTCAATTGTTGATTTACATTTTGAATTTTTAATTTCCATTTGCTCTTGAATTTCAACTTTATACTTCTCCTTGTAAACAATATAATTCTTCTTTTCCTTGCCATTGATGCAGATTGACTTTGAGAGAAGATAGGGCTAAATTATTGGTTATAATATCATCTATAATTTCATTAATAAATTGTTGAGTATGTATCACAATATCCATACTTGATTTCTAAGACACAAATGTAGGCTCTTCAAATAACTCTATTGTATCAACCAAAATATGTGAATTGGATGTTGATGGTGCATGACTTGATTTCTGGGGTTTTTGCATCATTAATTTTATTTTCAACCTTCTGTTTTGCAAATGAGTCTTTTGTTTTTGCTTGTACCATTTTTGGGCCTATTTCTTGAGTAATCTACTTTCTGATTCCAATCTTTCATTATATTGTCTAAGTTTATTACTTTGAATTCTGAGTAATTCATTTTCATTTTTAATATGTCTGTCTAAAAACTTCAATTCTTTAACTTCTTTCCTTAGCTTTTTAAGCTTTTTATCTTTCTTTTGCAGAATTGAAAATGTATAAGGTTCATTAGATATTGCCTTGTCTATATGATTTGTAATATCTGGGATAGATATCTATAGAAATCCTTGTTGTTCTGAAAAGCCTTGCTCTATTTATGGAGAGACTTGATGCATTACTTCCTCCTCTGCAAGTTCTTAAAATCGTGTGTGTGCTCTTCGTAGAGGATTCTCAAAAATTGCATGTTGTGCAACATATTCTTGTTCTAGAATCATTTTCTCTTCTTTTGTTGATGCACTATACTATGTGTAACCTTTATTTCGGTTGTCAAGGTTATAAAATATTCCTTTAACTCTAGACTGGAAATCCCTGCTTTCTCTATGCTAGATATTTGTCTGCATGTTTCTTGAGTTCCTGTAGGTTCATCCTAAAAGCCTCTTTGTATTAAAAATTGTTCCCATGTCAAGTTAGTTTTCTCTAGCTCTATTGGAATAATTAACTTGATTATTCCGTGATAATATAAGCTCCTTTTTGTGTTTCCAGGATGTCGTTGGATGCTTGCAGACATATTTGTCAAACAAATTCAGAGAAATAATAAAAGGTTTATCAATTATCCTCCTTTTAAATGTAGTAATGAATGTATATGATACAAGTAGACAAAGCTATATCTACCTTCACAAGTGATAAAATTTTGTATGTAGAATAAATCCTACTTCCATAGCTCCTTCAACCAATTTCTCTACACCCCTTTTCCCCAATATGGCACTGGTGTTCCACTTTTCATGAACTTCTTCCAAATGCCTATGTATTCCTGGTGTTTTTGAACATCTCTCGCTCGCCTGTGGCATTCTTGTAACAATTACAAGTGAGGTTTCTAATACAGGAATGTGCATTCCATTAATATTTGTAGAGGACACATCATAGGACATTGATAAGTCTAAAGTAACATCGTTATGGCGTCCTTGAAATCTTTTCTACATTTCTTCAAAGTGGAAGAGAAATCATCGGTTCTTTCATTTTCCCAATTTGGTTGTTAATCGATAAGTGTAAATCTTTGGAAGATATGGGTAGGGCAACGAGGTAATCATTATCTAGGGTGATGGGGTGACATGGAATTCATTAGAATCGTCCCTTATTACTACGGTCTGGGCAAAGCTCTGTCTCAAATACATTACCTTCCTCATTACTACGGTCTGGGCAAAGCTCTGTCTCAAATATTTGGAAATGGCCTTCAAAAGGTTGCCTCAGTATGGAAGACGCGCCCATTCTTCTCCCCCCTCTTAAGCCGCTCTTAAGAGACCTTCTTCATAACTCCATCTACGCTTTCTTCTACTATGCTTCTTGGTAAACCTCTGGATCAATTGACTCTGGGACCGCGGTGCGAAGGGAAGCTAGGACTATTGGGTTTGCTAGGAAAGGTTACGGCGAATATGCTGGATCAAGACCAATAGGTTCAAAGTCATCAACTAAAACTAGTTGCCGGCCACCACAAAAACCGCACTTGTTATGCGTAAGGACGAACTGGGCTACTCGATTGGGATACTTGGCTACTCAGCTTGGCCCCTCAAATAGGCTCCCGGTCTCGGCTGGGATGGGTTGGGTTGGGCCAGAGAGATAGATATTGATTCGATTGCCAACAGATAACAGACGGAATGGGCGGTCCAACGGAGGACAGATTGACAAATGAGGACTAGCCGGGAGAACTCAACAGGAGAACTAGATCGTAGCAACCATACCTTGAACCTACAACTCTAACCTCTACCCCTTACCTATCCACTTCGCATAGCCATCATAGACAAGCAGAAAGGAATTTTTGATATCCCAATCCTTGTATTGTAAAGAGGCTCAGAGCCAGGAGGTCTTGCAAGTCGGTCAACCGAGAAACATTCATTTTCAATAGACGCTAGTTGATCCAGATGTTGATGATTGTACTCAATGAATGGTTGTTATGTACTGCACCTTCCCTGACTAATATATAAATATAGGCAAGGCGAAAGCTCTAATGGTTAGGATTCAGAATTCGACTCAATGCCCTTTCAGTGTAATTAATCCAACACGGAAGCAACGTCGTTCGGGCCCTTCCACCTAGCTACCATGCACGGGTTCTTTGGCTCTGAAGCTGCACTGAGCGATCAGTTAATACCCCAATAATCTAAAGGGTATATAAGTAGCAGTATGGGCTTAACTCATTGAGGTTGTGTCTTACTACCAACACATTATGCAACCTATGTAACCGCTCGTTCGGTCAATGGTAATGACTATTAGTAAAGTAAGCCTGCCTATTAGGTTGGTTTCTCTATGTAAGTGGTAAATAGTGGTAATCTGGAGAGTCTGCCTTTGCACGAAAATGAAAAACCTCTGAGAACCTATATCGGGTCGGGGAGAAAGGGGAAAAGGTAAAATACGACACGAAAATGATACTCGAATTCTGCTATGATTGCTCTTTTTCCACTACGAATGGGGATAGTCACGGACAGACAAATGGAAACCCTCTACCTATGCTACTACTGATGAACTAGTCTATGCAGGACCTCGAACCGAAACTAAAGAAACGAAGGAAGGAGCGGCCAAGAACCCGAGGGAAGCTCCGAGAATACAAGCTTTACGCATTATTCCAGC
>ML817371.1:134007-174838 GCA_009831015.1 Picea engelmannii
GGTGTAGAGAAATTGGTTGAAGGAGCTATGGAAGTAGGATTTATTCTACATACAAAATTTTATCACTTGTGAAGGTAGATATAGCTTTGTCTACTTGTATCATATACATTCATTACTACATTTAAAAGGAGGATAATTGATAAACCTTTTATTATTTCTCTGAATTTGTTTGACAAATATGTCTGCAAGCATCCAACGACATCCTGGAAACACAAAAAGGAGCTTATATTATCACGGAATAATCAAGTTAATTATTCCAATAGAGCTAGAGAAAACTAACTTGACATGGGAACAATTTTTAATACAAAGAGGCTTTTAGGATGAACCTACAGGAACTCAAGAAACATGCAGACAAATATCTAGCATAGAGAAAGCAGGGATTTCCAGTCTAGAGTTAAAGGAATATTTTATAACCTTGACAACCGAAATAAAGGTTACACATAGTATAGTGCATCAACAAAAGAAGAGAAAATGATTCTAGAACAAGAATATGTTGCACAACATGCAATTTTTGAGAATCCTCTACGAAGAGCACACACACGATTTTAAGAACTTGCAGAGGAGGAAGTAATGCATCAAGTCTCTCCATAAATAGAGCAAGGCTTTTCAGAACAACAAGGATTTCTATAGATATCTATCCCAGATATTACAAATCATATAGACAAGGCAATATCTAATGAACCTTATACATTTTCAATTCTGCAAAAGAAAGATAAAAAGCTTAAAAAGCTAAGGAAAGAAGTTAAAGAATTGAAGTTTTTAGACAGACATATTAAAAATGAAAATGAATTACTCAGAATTCAAAGTAATAAACTTAGACAATATAATGAAAGATTGGAATCAGAAAGTAGATTACTCAAGAAATAGGCCCAAAAATGGTACAAGCAAAAACAAAAGACTCATTTGCAAAACAGAAGGTTGAAAATAAAATTAATGATGCAAAAACCCCAGAAATCAAGTCATGCACCATCAACATCCAATTCACATATTTTGGTTGATACAATAGAGTTATTTGAAGAGCCTACATTTGTGTCTTAGAAATCAAGTATGGATATTGTGATACATACTCAACAATTTATTAATGAAATTATAGATGATATTATAACCAATAATTTAGCCCTATCTTCTCTCAAAGTCAATCTGCATCAATGGCAAGGAAAAGAAGAATTATATTGTTTACAAGGAGAAGTATAAAGTTGAAATTCAAGAGCAAATGGAAATTAAAAATTCAAAATGTAAATCAACAATTGAAAATCAAAGAACAAGAAGTATAAAAGAACTAGTGGACTTGATATGCAAGCTCTTTTTTGCAGTTGTCCTTCTAGAATATACTCAGTATTCTAGCATGAACAATGGATCAAACTTAGTATAACAATGCTAGCAACAAGGCAGTAACATCAAGTCAATACTAATTCTGATTTTGCAAATATGTATACAATTTCATCAGATGAAGAAAAGAATTTGTGAGCTTTATCAATTCACTTTCTTTTTGGTAGAAGAAACTAGATGAAATCCCAACCCAATGGTTGGTGTTATACAGTTACGGGCATTCTCATCCTTCATTCAAAATCATATTAGGTGGAAAGAAGAAATGCATTTTTACAACCAATGTGAATCATCTTTTGGTTTGACAGTAAGAGGGGAATATCTCATACCTCCTATAATCATACAAGATCTCTTATCAAATGACAGTAGAATTAAAATATACAAAGTGAATCAGAGGTTGTGTGTTCAAAGATTTGAAGAAATCCATAATTGAAATGCAATTAACGCCTTAGTATCTTCTCAAGAAATATGCCATCTACTACCTCAAATCTTTCAACAAAGAGACCCAATGGCATACCCTTTGTTTAATGTAGCCTTGACAAGAGCACATCTCTATATTGATTTTTTAAGGAGAAATGGAACTAGATGGATAGGCTTAAGGTTCTATTTTCCATTATTGTAGTGTTCCTCAACTTATATTTGGAATGACCTTCATCTTGGGTTGTCTGAAGAGATTTGAGACAATTACATGAGGACCTGCAACATCTTTAGCATGGGAGAAATGTTGGTTCTTCATTTTGGCATGATTTGGATTGTTAATCCACCACTTTTTACACTTGGTTATCCTCTTCTTGACCACAAATATCATCATTTTTATCTATATTCCTATGGTTTTTGCAAGACAAACACTCGAGATCATTCAAGGTAAATAAAGGGTTGTTTTATCAATAATTTATTGTTATTTGTTGATTAAAAAAGTTAAAAGTCGCTAGTTAAAAGTGTAAAATTTCAGACCCCACCCAGTTTCAAGTCTCGCTGATTTTCAACCAATGTTTAATGCCCAAACCCAGTTTTATGAAAGCCAATTAAACTCAGCATACAATGAAATTTTCAGAACTGAAACATGAGGATTCTGAACAATATTTAACGCAGAAATAAAATCATATCAGCAACACATAACTCAGAAAATTTAACACAATGATTTTTGGTCTAACAACGAACCTGGAAAAAACCACAAGGGGAAAACCAGTGAGAGAGGGAGTTTTTATTAGTTCATAAATTCAGAGAATTTCTTTTACATCAGTCTAATCTTCAGCAAAAAATTTACAAACTTATCTCAGAAAAATTTGAGCAAATCTCCTTCAGAAAAATTCTAAATGCAGCTCCTCGAAAATTGTGCCAGAAATCCGTACGGTGTACGACTGTGTCAACATTAAATGTTGTACGGAACGATCCTCGAAATATGTGCCAAAAATCCGTACGTCTGTATGGATTCTACAACAATAAATGTTGTACGAAACTCCTCGAAAATCATGCCACGCTGCCTTGGAATGCGTGCTATACTTCTGTTGTACGAAGTGTTCCTCTTCTCTTCTGTACGGACTGTCAAATCTGTACTGTACGGCCTCCACAAAGCTGTTGTACTTTCCACGATATTTGTGCCCAAAAACCAATAGTACGGATTCCCAAAAATATGTACAGTACGACCCTGTCAAGTGTTGTACCTTCCTTGATTTTTGTGCTTGCTTGTTTCCTTGGGAAACGTTCCCTCAACTTCTGCAACTTTCTTTCCTTACTCAAGCTCGACTTCCTCTTCTTGTTCTCTTTCAACAATGAATGCATAACCCTAGAAAGGGTGCGCCCTCCTACCCTAGTCGATCTCATGAGGGAATATCAAGAGTCATCTCATCCAACAATTGAGATTAGATGAGATCAACGGTGGGGATAAAATTACTTTAGTCACCTGCTTTCCCTAAGTCTAAAAAAAAAGTCACCTTTTAATTTGTATCTCACAAATTAAATTACTAGGGTCCACATTAGGCACTTTCTCACCCCTTAGGCGCCTAGGTGATGAGAAACACTTGCCTAGGTACTTTTTAATTATTTTTAACACTCCCTCTTACCGAGGAAAGTGTTACTCACCACTCCAAGTTTGTCCCTGAAAAATACAAACTTGCCTTTGCCCAATGCTTTGGTGAGTATGTTTGCAACCTGCTCATCTGTAGATATGTATTGTAACTCAATTTCTCCTCTCTAAACATAATCACGGATGAAGTGATAACAAATCTCAATATGTTTAGACCTGTCATGAAATACTGGATTCTTTGAGAGTTTAATGCAACTCTGATTGTCACAGTAAATCAAAGTAGGCCTCAACTGCACACCAAACAATCCCACCAATAACTTGCGAAGCCAAAGAGCCTCACAACTGGCATGATTGGTGTTGACGATAAAAATTGTAACGAGGATTTTGCCCGCAAAGTATTGCTAAAAGCCTATTATTATAAGCTAATGATACATATATAATACTAGTAGGTGGGACCCCCTTGTAGATTGGAGGATCAGATAAGTTTCTTGTTTGATATTTATTTTGTTCTTCAACACTACTTACATGGTCCTACATGATGATGATGAAATATTGGTTCTATTTGCGACAAATAGCAGATGAATAATGCATACTATGTGTGGGTTTAGTTACTCTAAACTCTCAATTCCATGTCATGATGGCTTATATGAACTGTTATTACAATGTTATTGGCGCCATGATCTATTACATGTTACACTTGCACAAAAACACATGTTAGTCGTGATAAGAGATAAAAGCAATATGAGAAAAAAAATCCAAGGAAGAGGAGTTATCCTATCCTATACTATGCTATGCTACATTATATGCAAATGAAATTAAAAGGATTATTTTTAGTCCTAGCTAACAAAGTTAGTGGCTATACGATGCATTGAGTTATATGAAGGCACATTCGATATGTGTTATGGTTTTGGACATTGGTTAGTATGGATAGGGTGGTGCACTTGGAAAGTAATGGATGTTAATTTCGATGCATGGATTAATTGATGGTTGGATGGCATGTACTAAGTAATTGAATGAGTAGAGGATGGAAGCGACGTGCATTTACTGCACATCACTCCATACCTTTCTCACTAGTCGTCACCCTAGCTTGGATATTGTTCAGTTTTTGTTCGATGCGGTTAAGCTTCGATTTTCAGGCAAGGAAAGAACTACTCGACCAAGCTCATGTTTTTAAGGATTTTTGGTTACAGGTATGTCTTTTCCGCCATCCATGAACTCGCTCTAGTTATGAAATAGATATTGGCTCAATGATGTATTGGTCTGTGATTTTCTTGAGACATGCAACTATGTAAACTTCACCCTCTAACCCCTGGAGCTTCATCCTCTTCTGCACCTCCCTTTAGAAACCTGACTGAAAATAATTTTCAGCCTAAAGCTATCTTACCTCGAAGTTGGTGTAAATTTTGCGAGGAACACCACGAGGAAGCCACATGTGAGGTAAGAAAGAGTGTTAGAGATAAGATCTTTTGTAAAAGACCAGAAACCACCATCGTTGTCCTAGATCTTGCAGAACCAGAGGATGTCATGATCATCAATACTAGGAACAAATCCTACGCTCCCAAAGGCAAATATGATCCTCCCCGCAATTTTTCTAGCCCAAGCTCATCATCACCAGCTACTACGGTTCAGGTTCCTAAGGTTCCTGACAATCAAGAAACAACTCCCCCTCTCCCCTCTTCCAAATACAATATTTTGAATCAGTTGGCCAACATCAAAGAAAATGCCACCCTTTTGGACATGGTTGTCGTCCCTAAACAACAAAGGCATTTGAAACAATTCATGGAATGGAAGGCTTCCATTGTAGCCAACCTCTATAAAGAGGTGGATGAAGAGGATTCGTCTGTAAATAAAGTAGGTGTACATAAATTTAGATACCCTGTAAAAATTCCCCCTTTTTATATTTATGTTAAGATTATCGATAAAATCGCCCATTGTTGCCTCATTGATGGCGGTTCAGGCCCAAGTGTGATGTCAAAGATTATTATGGAAAAGATAGACTTGTCTTGTACAAATGAAAATGCCAAAAGCATGCTCTTCTATAATAGCCTACAACAAATGACCATAGGTGAGATTAAGGATGTGACCTTAGTTTTGTGCGCACACCCTGAAATAAGAACAACTCTTAGTATTCAGGTAATTGATATGACAGTAAGAAATTACTCAATCATCTTGGGAAGAGATTGGAAAGCCTTAACAGATGGATACCTCTCACTCGACGGAACACATTTATCCGTTCCTTAGAATGGTAAAACTATTATAGTCCTTAGAGAGGGAAGGATTTCACCTTACAAAGAGAGTGTCCCACAACCTAATGTAAATTATATCGAAGAAGACCTAGGAGTGTATTCCATCATTTCTGAGGAGGATAACATTCCCTTGGAACAAATTGATTTAGATGATGGTATGTGGAACATGCACTTTGATGGTTCATGCTCTAATGAAGGTAACAGAGTTGGAATTATCTTGATTTCTCCTATAGGAAAAATCCATAACTTTTCTTATAGGTTGGAGTTTGATTGTACGAACAATGTCACTGAATTTGAAGCTTTATTACTAGGCATTGAAAATGACTATAACCTTGGTTGTGGTCACCTTTCAGTTTTTGGAGATTCCGAGCTTGTTGTGAACCTTGTATGTAAGATTTACTTTCCTAGCAATAGGTTGATGAAACGATATACCCAAACTGTTTGGGCACTTATCTTGAACCTATTATCTTTCAACATCACTCATGTTAAGAGGGAATTGAACTCAATGGTTGATCGATTAGTTTTTTTTGCAACCTCTCCTACTCGACAACTTCTGCCACATAGACCTGATTGTACTTTTCAATATCAATATCATCCACATATCCCTGACAATATAGAATCTTGATTGGTCTTCCCTAATGATTTCATTCAAAATGAACCTTTTAAGCCCAAGGAATTTATATCCATAGAAGATGACAAGATTCCTAAAGGCTTGACTCCTCTAGAGAGTTCGTTTTCATCGAGTGATGTAGGAAATAAAGAGAAACAGAAAGAAGATGAGTCAAAAAGGAAGGTGGGTGAAACCATCTCCCTTAACATTGGGACACCCGAGTCTCCAAAGAATGTAAAAATAGGTTCCCAATGTTCTGATGACGAAGAATTGAAGTTTTCCAAGCTACTTGGTGAATTTAAAGATTTTTTTGATTGGTCTTATGAGGATCTTTGTGGTTTTGATCCTGGTCTTATACAACATGCTATCCCCATCAAGGAAGGCATAAAAATAGTTAGGAAAAAACAAATACCTATCAACCCTGCACTGGAAGAAACTATTCAAAAGGAGTTGGAAAAACACTTGAAGGATGGGATCATCCTTCCGGTCAAGTATTCTAAATGGGTTTCAAATTTGGTCCTTGTTTAGAAGACAACCAGCCAGATCAGATTATGCATTGATTTTCATGCATTAAATCGAGCCAGTATAAAAGATCACTTCCCTCTCCCTAACATGGAAATGATTTTGCAGAAAGTTGCAGGGTCACAAATGATGTCCTTACTTGATGACTTTTTTGGTTAAAATCAAATCAAGGTTAAAAGGGAAGATAAATATAAAACCACCTTTATCATTCATTGGGGTACCTTTTCTTATGAACGTATGCCTTTTGGATTATCTAGTGCAGGTGCTACTTTTCAAAGAGCTATGCAAATAGATTTCGACGATTTGATCGACAAGATCATTTAGATCTACCTTGACAACTTAACTATTTACTCTAAAATCCGATCAGATCATTTTGTTCATCTAAAAAAGGTTCTCATGCGATGTAGGAAATTTGACATCCCTCTAAATCCTTCTATGTCCATTTTCGGCGTTACCGAGGGAAAGCCCCTTAGACACATTGTCTCTAATTCATGAATAAGCATTGATCCCGAAAAGATTGTTGTTTTCCTTAATATGTCTGCTCCCACTTCCAAGAAGGAGGTTCAGGCTTTTATGGGGGTTATTAACTTTGTCCATGGGTTTGTTCCATATTTTTCTGTTATGGTTAAACCAATTCATAATCTTCTTAAGAAAGATCGTTATTTTTCTTGGACAAATGACGTCAAAAATTCTTTTGTAGGAATCAAGAAAGAAATCAGTTCCGCACTAGTTTTGGCGAAGCCAGATTTTGAGAAGGAATTCACGATATATACTAATTCCACCGAGGAAGCAGTTTTTGATGTCCTCATGAAAAATGATGACCAAGGTAATGAAAAACCAGTAACTTACATGAGTCAAATCTTGTCTGATGATGAATTTAAATATTCTTTTATTGAGAAACATGATTTCTCTCTTGTTAAAGTTGTTGAGAAGTTTCGCCACTTCATCTTAGGTAAGCATATGTTGGTAAAAGTCCCTTTACCTGCTGTCAAGTTTTTTTCTCTCACAGACTTATCTTTCAGGGAATCTTGCACATTGGCTTTCCAAGATCCATGAGCATGATTTGAATATCGTGACTTCTACCACTATCAAGGGATGTGACTTATCCCTTCACTTAGCTCAACATGCTGAGAATAGTGAAGAAATTGATGAAGAGGATAGTTCCCTATCAACTCTCTTTTACATCGATAAACAAATCCTCTCGGTGTCTGAACATCCCTGGTATAAGAATTTAATTTACTATTTACAAAACCAAAGATGTCCAGACAACTTAGACACTCATCAAAAGAGAAGTCATCATCTTGAATCCACAATATACGTCATTATACAAGACTTCTTGTTTCAAAGATCTGATGATGGTGTGTTGCTTCACTCTGTAAACAACGAGGATGCATAGAAACTGTTACAAGAAACTCATGGTTCTTCAAACTCGATCATTCATGTAGGAGGCCATTTTTCTGCTAAAACCATTTCTTTCAATATTATTAGAAAATGATACTATTGACCTTCAATCTTTCGTGACTCTTACGTTTTTTCAATATATTGTAACAAGTCCCAAAAGTTTGTTGGGAAAGAATGCCTTTCAGCCATGCCATTACAACTTATCCTCCCAGACTTTCCCTTTTCAAAGTGGGAATTGAATTTTATTGGTCCTATTAATCCTCCATCTTCAACAGGACAAGTTTTTATTTTGATAGCCACAGATTATTTTACAAAATGGGTTGAATCTATCCCACTTAAGCATTCAACAGACGATCAGGTAATTTCTTTCCTTGAAGTAACATCTTTTCCAGATTTGATCTTCCATTGGAAATTATTACAAACAATGGTCCCGCTTTTATTTCTGCTAAGTTGACCCAATTTTTAGCTAAGTTGGGGGTTAAACATTTCACCTCATAAGCTTATTATCCCCAAGTAAATGGGAAGGCATAATCTACCAACAAAAATCTGGTAAGAATCGTTAAAATGCTCATAGAAGACAAGCCTCGTCAATGACACACTCTTCTCACTTACGCCTTTTGGGCAGATTGAACTACCGCCAAGGTAAGCACTGGTTGCACTCCTTTCCAGCTTGTTTATGGTCAAGAATCCCTCCTTCCTACTGAGATGGAACTTTATTCCTTAAGGTTGATTCTATAAATCGAAGAATTAAATTCTTCTGATGTTTCACAAAGGATAAATGCACTCCTAGCCTTAGAAGAGCAAAGGATCTTTGCCTTGGATAATATAAAAAGGAGACACCAGATTGTTAAGAAGTATTTCAACAAGAGTGTCAAGACCATCAAATTTAAAGTCAATGAAAAAGTATTGTTGTGGGATTCAACTCACACTAATAGGGGAAGACATTCAAAATTTCAAAAACTATGGCTGGGTCCCTTCAAAATCGTTTTTGTTCTGGGTACTAATTCTTACATTCTAAAATATTTATAGGAGCGATTGTTTTCCTACAACACTCATGGTTCTCACTTAAAACATTACGTGGAACCAACTTGAAAGGTTTTAACAGTGTTTGGATTATCTGTATATTAGTAGTCTAGCTCTGCTTTCATTTTTCCACTATTTTTTCACTTCTGATTTTACAGTAGCTTGATTTCTGCTTTCTGTTTTTAACATTTTCCTACTTATTTTACATTTCTGTCATTTTATTTCTGTTGTTTTAAATTTTTAAATTTTTAAATTTTAATTCTGTCGTGATTTTTATTTCTTTTTCATCTTTTAGTTGATTTTGGTCAAGAATAAGACGTTGGATTAGTTCTTCCACAGTGACACTCCTGCAATATATTTTTTGCTAATAGAAAAAATCTTACATAGTTGTTACGATGTTCCCCCTGAAAGCACACTTGAATTTGTTATCTACTTTCGTTGTTGTCTTTTAAAGAAATTGGTTAACTCCCGCTTCTGTGTTCCATTTCTTCGTCCATTTGAGAATTTAAAAGAGGAAGTCCATAATTTTTCTCCTTGAAGTAAAGAGAAGATTCTGGTTGAATTATTATACATACAGGGATAAACCCCCTCATACTTAACATTTTCATGAGTTATTCCCAAATTCCCGGTCATTTTTCCATTAAATTTGTCCACTTCCCCCTGTTGCATAATCTTCCTAGTTATATCTTCTTGACCTGTTGTTCTTGGTCTGCGAAACCATGTGTTTTGAGTTCTAAAATCTGTTGAAAACAAATTTCCCTGTGGATTCGCCTGTTTGTTGATGATAAAAATCACAACGAGAATTTTGCCCGCAAAATATTGCTAAAAGCCTATTATTATAAGCTAATGATACATATATAATACTAGTAGGTGGGACCCCATTGTAGATTGGAGGATCATATGAGTTTCTTATTTGATATTTATGCTATTGTTCAACACTGCTTGCAGGGTCCTACATGATGATGATGGAATACTAGTTCTATTTGCGACAAATAACAAATCAATAATGCATACTATGCGTGGGTTTTGTTACTCTAAATTCTCAATTCCATGTCATGATGGATTATATGAACTGCTATTACAATGCTATTGGCGCCATGATCTATTACATGTTACACCTGCACAAAAACACATGTTAGTCGTGATAAGAGATAAAAGCAATATGAGAAAAAATAAATCCAAGGAAGAGGAGCTATCCTATACTATACTATGCTATACTACATTATATGCAAATGAAATTAAAATGATTATTGTTCGTCCTAGCTAACAAAGTTAGTGGCTATATGATGTATGGATTTATATGAAGGCACATTCGATATGTGTTATGGTCTTGGACATTGGTTAGTATGGATAGGGTGGTGCACTTGGCAAGTAATGGATGTTAATTTTGATGCATGGATTAATTGAATGGATTAATTGATGATTGGATGGCGTGTACTAAGTAATTGAATGAGTAGAGGATGGAAGTGACGTGCATTTACTACATGTCACTCCATACCTCTCTCACTGGCCATCACCCTATCTTGGATATTGTTCAATTGTTGTTCGTTGTGGTTAAGCTTTGATTTTCAGGCAAGGAAATAATTGCTCGACCAAGCTCGTGTTTTTAAGGATTTTGGGTTACAGGTATGTCTTTTCCGCCATCCATGAACTTGCTCTGGTTGTGAAATAGATATTGGCTCGGTGATGTATTGGTATGTGCTTTTGTTGAGACTAGAAACTATGTAAACTTGTGATATGTCTCTGGAATGGTTGGTTGTGTGTATTCATTGTAAATGAAAAAAATGGATAGTTGAAGTCACGATTTTATTGATTATTCTGTGTGGTGGAAGCCATGAAGGCTCTCTGTTGTCTGATGGGTTTTGGTTGAAGGGATTCTTTTGGTCTAGACTTGTTGGTCGTCTTCACATAGTTCTTGTAAACTTACCAGTCGTATTTGGTGTTATGGGGCTGTTGTGTTTGATTTTGAACCACCTTGGGTCACTGCATATCATTTTCACCTGGTAGTGGGCTCGTTATGTTGTTGGTGTCTATGCAGTGGGTTATGATGGCTATTATGCCAAGAGGCTTTCTTTAGGGGTTGGTTTTGATTTCATGGATCTACTTTTATATCAACATTATTGTTTTTTGGGGGGAAAACCATGAGGGTTATGCTGTGTGTGTTCTCGATGTTATTTATTGGCGAGTGAGGAACCTATGCTCCTTTGTTCATAATCTCTCCTGCCTGGTGTGAAGTGTCACATGTCTTGCAAACAAATGGTTATGTGGCTTGTGTGTCCACCGTGTTGTCTTGAAGGGTTCTCCTCTACAGTTGGTGTGGTCGACTCCAGTCTCCCTGTGTTGGTTTCACCGAGTGAACCCTTGATTACTCAGAGCCCACCCTTGATTATTATAAGCCTGATTTTGATAAATGAACCAATTATTTCCGGTCGGGCACATGGTTGACTGTTATGAGTTGGTGGAGTATCGTCGACATTGGTTGATTATTGGTTTTCTCTGTTAATAACATTGATAGTGGTTTTTATGATTGGTGTATAATCGATGTATTCTTTTATTGTGGCAATTGATTCGATAGTTTAGCATGGTTTAAATTGGTCGATTTGAGAAATGGAATTGGGCATACAGTTGTTGTCTCCTTGTATTGGATTGATAACTCAACATCGTTTGAAGTTTTGATTCAGAGTAATTAGACATGTACAGTCACATAAATTCTCTTGCATTTTGAATGGTCTGTGTGTTCCTACAACATCGTATAAGTTGAAATGATGGTTGTTGTTACTGCGTGTTTAAATTTCCAATCGGGATTATTGCAATTTGAAATATTGATGGTTGTGTTTTGGTTTTCCATTATGTATGTTTGATGGATATTGTGCACCATATCGTTGATTGCACCATCAGAAATGGGCACGGGTTCTATAACAGTATGGTTTCATTGCAATTTAATTGTTAATTTGAATTTAGGAATGGAATCGAGGATGATTTTAAAAGAACTTGTGTCTGTGTTTGATTTGAAGGATTAATTTATGACAATGGTTGATGGTTTGGATGCTGATCAGAGTCAATGCAAATGACTGTGTGTTCATTGGAATTGTGTTAAATGTTAAAAAGAAGTGAGAGGAAACAAAATTCTTGTACAGGTTGTTTTGGATTATTTTGAGTATGATGACACTGTGATTAATTGAAAGTGTTAAGGATTTAAATGTGAACAGTGAGCAAATTTAACACACAGTAATGGTTAAATTATACACATAAATTGTTTAATTGATCACAACCACTGTTGGTTAGTGTTGGATCATTTGCATTAAATACAAAATTGTTTTATGGATTACTTAATTTATTTTATGAACAGTATCTGCTCTTTTCCCCTACCATTTTTTCATTTTTTGCTAATTACAATCCCCTCGCCTTCCCATTTTCATTACTCACTCCCTGTTCCTAAAATTTAATCACAGTTAAGAGGAACTATGCATTATGACAGTTTAAGATGGATTACAGTGATATGTTCTATGGTTTACGTTACAGTTGATTATTTGTTGTTTATGAGCAGTAATCGTGATCTTTTCCCACTCATTTTAACATTTTTCTCTCAATACAACCCCTCGCATATCCTGGAACCTTTGCTCACTCCCTGCTCATTGACAACAATTAAAAAAATTGTATGGATTGGATTGCATGAGTCTCATATGTTGTTGAGCCAAAATTTATTTCATATTTTAAAAGGAGTCATCATGTATGGTTGTTAAAGAAACTATTTGATAATCAATCATGCATACAGGAATGAGATTTTTCAGCTGAGGTAGCCATGGAAGAGGTAACTGAGGAAGATTTAATTGGAACAAGGGCCCTAGAAGGCCAATATTCTCCATACACTTTTATGTTGACTCGCAAGAGCTGGCCAACTATTTCAAGCTGGGTTTTTTAATTGGATTGGGAAAGGAGTGGTCCAACCTAGGGCTCCATAGGCCCCTGGTGTCCCCATGCATCCTCGTGTTTCACTGCAACTTGAAGTTTCTGAAAATGATAGATGGAAAGATATTTTCCACTCAGTAGTCTCCCAAGATCGTGGCTGGACCAATTTTTATTTACTCGCTCCCCCGCCTATCAATCAAATTTTCCAAGCTGCCCATGTCCACTCACCAGTTCAGTCTTCCCATGCGAGTAAAAAGTTGAAAAATGAGGTCCACCATGCCCCTGACAATGGAAAAGCCATTGTTGCCCCTTCCTCACCCTCCAATGGCTCTAATAAATCCGTGTCCTCCTGCATGCATTTGAGGGATGATTTCTCTCACATGATCAATGAGATTAGGCTTAAAGGCTCAACACAACCTAAGGAAAATTCAGAGAGATCAAAAGGTGACAGTAGAAACAAGGGAAGGATTGCATCTCAAAGTGAGAAATATGGATTTTAAGTTTTTATTTATTTATTAATTGTTGAGAACAGTTGACTTCATAAATTTTGGACAACATACTATTTTTGGGCATATGAGTAATATATTTTGGAATAATTTCAAATATCATTGAGATAAATTTTCAAATATGAATGTGATGATGGGAGACACAAGGAGGGATGTTTTGTTTAATTAACTAGCTGTGTTATGAATGTTAAAATCTAAAAGGGGTCCCACCTACTAGTTATTATTTATTTAAAAACCCTTATTATGATTATTACTTTTCCCCCTTAACTAAAAGAGTTTGTTGAGTTTTTGTTAACTTAACTAATGAAGTAGTTCAACTACTTCAACCAATTCCAATTTTATTAAAGGAAAAAGAAAAGGGAGGAACAAGTGGAGAATAGAAGGAGAAGCATACTAAGGTTTTCTCTTGAGTTTTTGTTGAGATAATTCAGTTTTCATTCATTCCTTAATTCATTAGAAGGCTAATTATTTTTTATGATAGTAGGGTCTTATTGTAGACATCAAGATTCATGTCTGAATTACATCATCCAGACACTTGTTTTTCAAAGGTGTTGATCTATCTTTGATAGTCTGTGTAGACTTGTACGTTTGTGAATTAGTTTTCATGACTGACAAAGGCTATTGTGCAGAGTCTAGTGGGCATCAATTTGTGGCAAGCTGATCTAGATTTTTAAGTTCAGTTTTTTTACTTTTTGTCAAAGGTCCTTTTGTATGTTTCATCGGGGACGTCTAAGTTTGACTTTGGTACAAAACTTCCTCATGAAATTTTGTAAAAAGAATGATTCTTTGAGGAATTGGAATGAAATAAAGGATTGCTTTATGTCTCATATGTGTTGATTATTGGCTTGGTGTCTTTACTTATGTCTCTATATTTATTTCAACGTCTGATATGTTCATAAAATTACACAAAAAATGATTTTTTCAGCAAGCTTTTAATTATAAAAAAACAGCCTAAGCACTTGTAAATAATATTTGTGAATTAGGATATCAGTTTTGATGGCTATAAACATAGGGTGATATTCCCGTCTATATTTCTTTAGCCAAGAAGGATATGAAAATGTTTGAGTAAGATTGTTTCATATCTTTTCCTCAACAACTGGCAGGCATATACGTAGCCTCTGCAGAACTCAAAGACACTGACTTTTGCTTTCGACTGAACCAAGACACAACTGTTGAGCCCAATCCAAAACAACACCCAAAGGTACTCTTCTGGTCACTGACACGTCCTTCCCAATCCGAATCTATATATCCCACCAAATGAACTCCATCCCCTCTCTGATAGTCTAGACCATAATATATTGTACCACAAAGATACCTGAGCACATGTTTTGCTGCCACCTAGTGCACTCTCCTAGGATCCACCATGAACTGACTGAGAGTATTGACAACAAAACAAATATCTGGCCTGGTATTGAACAAATACATCAAAGAACTGATCAATTAACGATATAAAGTGGAATCCACCAACTGTGACTCAGAAGCATGAGGCTTCTTCCAGTTGGTAATCATGGGAGTGTTCATGGGCCTACAATACTCCATCTAAAATATCCTCAGAGTATCACACACATACTTCCCCTGTCCCAAGAAGATGTTTCCAAGCTCCTACCAAACCTCCAATCCCCAAAAATAGTGCATAAGTCCAATATTAGTCATCTTAAACTTGGAATCAAGGATCTCCTTGCATCTAGTTATGATTCTATCTACCCTTGTAATGAAAACATCATCCACATATAGCAAGAGAATGAGAGGAACCTCTCCAACCATAATGAAGTATAGGTTGGGATCCGCCTCACTCTTCTCAAAGCCCAACTGATGCAAATAGGCATCAATCCTTCAATACCAAGATCTGAGAGATTTTTTCATCCCATACAATGTCTTCTTCAGTCTACACACATGAGAATCTATCCCATGCACCTCAAAGCCCAATGTCTTCTCACTATACACCTCCTCATGTATAAGACCATTCAGAATTGTGGTCTTCACATCCATATGGTGGATCTTCTAACTCATCTCTGATGCAATAGAAATCACTGACCTGATCAAGGTATATCTAGAAATTGATGTGAAGGTATCATCATAATCAACTCCCTCAACCCATGAGAACCCTCGAGCCACAAAGTGAGCTTTGTAAGTTTCAATGTTGCAATCTACAACATGCTTGATTTTATAGAGCCACCTGGAAGTCATCACTGACTTCCCCTCAGGTCTAGGAACAATTTCCCAAATATCATTCTTCATGATGGAATTGTACTCTTCCATCATGGAATCTCTCCAAACTTGTCTACCAGTAGCCTCCTCAAAAGTGGAAGGATTAGAATCCCGGATATTGCTCACCATTGCGATGTAGATGCAAAATATCTTGGGAGGTTTACTCTCCCTCATAGCCTGCCTGAGATTCCCCACTGATCCTTGTGCCTCCCTCAAAGTATCCTGAAGCCACTTGGGCTTCCTCTTGTGGACCAGTAACCTGCGATCCTGACATCTGTGGACCAGTCGTCACCGAAACCAGTGGCCCCGAACTCTATGTCATCAAAGTCTGATGAAGACTCAACTGAATCCAAGGTGATGACTGCTCACCCCTCTCTATCCCTCAGGAATTCCTAAAGGCTCCATCCTCCACAAATCTCACATCCCTCCTCAAAACTATCTTCCTTAAGGAAGGAATGTATATACAAAAATCCTTTGAAGTCACATTATACCCAAAAAAGATCCCTCTCTCTGTCGTGGGTTCTAGCTTTGTCCTCTTATCAGAAGGGACATGTGAATATGTAATGCACCCACAAATCCGAATTTCCCCACCTCAGGCTTCTTCCTATAAAAATCATCCTTAAGAGTCATACTCCCCACTTCCCTGTGTGGACTCATGTTCTGTAGACAACTACAGTGTAGCATGCCTCAACCCAAAGAAATAGTGGCAACCCTAATCATGTAGCATGGCTCTCGCAACCCCAAATATGGCCCTGTTCTTCCTCTCAACAACCCCATTCTATTGTGGGTTGTAAGGAACAATCAACTCTCTCATGATTCCCTCTCCTGCACAAAATTCCATGAACTCCTTTGTTGATACTGAGAGGGGGGTGAATCAATATCAAGTACAATTAAAAACCTTTTTGAACTTATACTTAAACCATTAAATTATATCCAATGAGAAATGAACAATAGTATAAGAGTTACACCAATACACCATAATACACCATGCACAATATATGAGAAATAATCAATAGTTATTGTTCAAGGGAAGTAATGACTTCCAAAGGTAGCTACAACTTCCAAATATAAAGGGAGGGATAAACCTCTAAGAGTAAGATACAATCCTCAAATATCAAGATATATTTGAACTCTCCATCCTTGCCCCTTCCTTTCACCCAAGAATATATGAGAGATAATAAAACTTTACATTAAATCATCACCATCAACCAATCATCACATAGAACCTGATAATGCTTCCTGAGACTTCTTCAATTTCTACAATTCTTGAATTCTTGGAGTACTCTGATCCTGTAGATAATATTACTCAATGTATTCTATGAAAATCCTCCAAGTTTCACTCCTTGAATCCTCCCCAAAAATAAGTTATAGAGAGAATGGTAGACCTTGTTCAATTCAGGTTTATTCAGGAGACCGAACTTGTACAGAATGCCTCGCACTCAATATTTAACATATGATTATGAAACTCTCACAAAAGAAACTACAATGCATACTATTTCCAATGCAATTTGTCCCACATCATTTCGATTCTCGATGAATAAGTTATGACTATTTTACCCGGAACACATGTTTATTGACTAGCTTCAGGACTGGTCACAAACCCTATATTCCACAGTGTGTATCTCCATAATTATAGCGAATCAAGAGCTGAATTTTTTTACCACGGGTACCTTTATATGTCTTCTCAATACCATAGCAACTTCACCATCTGAATCGTTCTAGAAAAAAAGTTATAGCAAAAGTGGTAAGATGACCTTAAAATAACATACCTTAGAACACATCACCAAAAGACTTCATCCTCCCTTGAAATCCGGCCTTCTTTACTTATGATTTCCTCTGAAATTCGACTTGTATATAAAATGAATGTATAATGATATTTATTTATACCATTTATGTCACTTTATTTTAACATTAGGGCCGACCTAACACTTTCTTATTTTGTAATTCTTTTCTTTAATTATCTTCAGGGCCTACATGTACTTCCTTCTTCAATTCACTTTGTAATCTTCAAAAATTCATTTCTCCTCAACCATGAGGATCCACATGACGTGCCACATACCATCGGAAACCACATGATGTATACTATCCATCCATGGGTGTTGTATTTGCATGTGCATTTTCCTTCATGTCCAAATACCTTCATCAATCTTGTGGTCCAAAATCCATGACTAGGGTTGACATCAATGACTACAACCAATCTTCCAACAATCTCCCCCTTTGTCATTGATGGAAACACTCATGCTCCGCCTGTCATCATGATCCCAATTTATCTCCCCCTTTGACATCAATGGAAAAGGGTGGGGCTGCTCCCCTTGACTTTAATGGAAAAAGGTAACTCTCTTCTTTGGGGTTTCTCCCCCTGAACATATAGCACTTAAAAACACTTCATTTTTATGGTCTCTTTCTTCCTTGGAGAGTTTTCGTGGTTTTAGGACATATATGTTACTTGGTCTTGTTGTTGCAATTGCAACCAATCTTACTAAGTTATTTTCTCTGATTTTATATTTTTGGGAGTCAAACGTAAGAGTGTATCCTTGATCACACATTTTACTAACACTAAGTAGATTATGCTTCAAGTCTTCAACCAATAGGACATTCTTTTCTTTTACATTTTTTCTTCCAATCTCCACTACACCTTCTCCAAGTATTTTGGCAGATGAGTCATCTCCAAATGCAACATTTCCACCCTTTCTCTTCCAACTGATGAATTTGTCTTGATCCCCGGTCATGTGTGAAGAACATCCACTGTCTATGTACCATGCATCTTCTTCTTTACATTCTTCAGCGGTCAATGCTATTCGAAAATATTCATTGTTTGGAATCTCTTTCCTTCTCCATACTATGGTTTGGATAGGGACATCTTCATTCATATATATGCAATCTCGTGCTTTGTGACCAAGATAATTACATTTGTAGCATGAAATATTTTTTTCCATCAATGGGGAAAATGAATTATAACTTTTGTTGACAAATCCACGATTATTTCCATATCTTCTATTTACACCATTCATGTTTCTTGCGTATGTGTTCCTTTCATTGATTCTGCAATTAACTGCCTTATGTCCAAAATGTTTGCAAGTATAACAATGACCAAGAAATAAATTTTGATACCTTGGTGTAAGTGGGCTTCTTTGTGATGTAGTCCATATGGGTTCATGATCTATTATTTTGTAGTTTCCTTCATACCGATTGAATATTCTTTGATTCCTGAAGGTAGGAGGTCTTCTTGGATATTCATCTCTTTTGTAATCATTCCTTATTTCTGGTATCCTGGTCCACTTCTCATCAACTGTCTGTGTAGCTCTTTCTTCAACCTTCTTGTTGGTATTTGCATCTTCTTTGTATGAAGATTCACCCATGCATCCAAGATGTGTTAAGTCTTTTGGCACTTGAGAGTTTCTTAATCTCTTCCTCAATGAGACAACTTCTTGTTCAAGTTTCTCACAATCTTCTTATTTCTTCATCATTTGGACATTCCTTGCTTCTCCTATTCTTCTTTCTTCTTCGAGTAGAGTTTTCAAGGAAATGGTTTCTTCTCTTAGTTTCTCAAAGTCTTCTAATTGTTTCTTCAAGCTTACAACTGTATTTTCACAGCTACTCAATTCACTTCTTAGTTTTCTTTGCGTGTCTTTGAGCTTGTTATTTTCAATCTCAACATGCTTCAATTTTTTAAGATTCTCATCTTCTTGTTGAATAATTTTTTCTTCTTCATTGGAATTTTGTTCTTCAATGTCATTTCTTTCAATCCTTGGATGAGTACATTCAAATTCAACATGAGCTACTCCTTCACAATTAAAGCAAAAGAACTGACCTCTATTTTTTTCTTTGAAATCTAAGATGTTGTAATTTGTTTCAACTTCTTCTTAGTCTTCTTCTACTTCTTCCCTTACATAAAGGTCTTGTATCTTGTCCCAAATCTCTTTTGATGATGCACATGATCCCACCTTGGATTTCACTGAACATGTCAATCCATCCAGGATGGTATCTATTGCCAATTTGTTGTTCCTTTTTACTTCCTTCTGAGCTGCAGTCTTTGGTTTCTTCAAAGCATTATGTCCTGAAGCAACTGAGAACCAAACATATACCCCAAGAGCTTTCAAGTAAGTTTCCATTCTATTAATCTAGTATTCAAAATTGCTTCCATCAAATGGTGGAATCCCATTTGGAATTTTGTCTTCCATTTTTTCTTAGGATCTTCCTTCCAGTGGTTACATTGTACTGAAGGTAACCCGCTCTGATACCAATTGTTGATACTAAGAGGGGGGTGAATCAATATCAAGTACAATTTAAAACCTTTTTCAACTTATACTTAAACCATTCAATTATATCCAATGATCAATGAACAATAGTATAAGAGTTACACCAATACACCACAATACACCATGCACAATATATGAGAAATAATCAATAGTTATTGTTCAAGGGAAGTAATGACTTCCAAAGGTAGATACAGCTTCCAAATGTAAATGGAGGGATAAAAATCCAAGAGGAAGATACAATCCTTCAATATCAAGAGATATTTGAACTCTCCATCCTTGCCCATTCCTTCCACCCAATAATATATGAGAGATAATAAAACTTTACATTAAATCATCACCATCAACCAATCATCACATAGAACCTGATAATGCTTCCTGAGACTTCTTCAATTTCTGCAATTCTTCAATTCTTGGAGTACTATGATCCTATAGATAATATTACTCAATTTATTCTCTAAAAATCCTCCAAGTTTCACTCATTGAATCCTCCCCAAAAATAAGTTATAGAGAGAATGGTAGACCTTGTTCAATTCTGGTTTATTCAGGAGACCGAACTTGTACAGAATGCCCCGCGCTCAATATTTAACATAATATTCTGAAAATCACACAAAAGAAACTACAGTCCGTACTCTTTCCAATGAAATTTTTCCCACATCCTTTGGACTCTCGATGAAGCAGTTATGATTTTTTTACCCAGAACACCCATTTATTAACTAGCTTCAAGACTAGTCACAAACCCTATCTTCCACATAGTGTATCTACATAATTATAGTGAATCGAGAGATGAAATTTTTACCATGGGTACCTTGATATTTATTCTCAATACCATAGCAATTTCACCATTTGAATCGTTCTAGAAAAAAAGTTATAGAAAAAATAGCAAGATGACCTGAAAACAACATACCTTAGAACACATCACCAAAAGACTTCATCCTCCCTTGAAATCCAACCTTCTTTACTTCTGATTTCCTATGAAATTAGACTTCTATATCAAATGAATGTATAATGATATTTATTTATACCATTTATGTCACTTTCGTTTAACATTAGGGTAGACCTGACACTTTCTTATTTTGTAATTTTTTTCTTTAATTATCTTCAAAGCCTACATGTACTTCCTTCTTCAATTCACTTTGTAATCTTCAAAAATTCATTTCTCCTCAACCATGAGGATCCACATGACGTGCCACATACCACCAGAAACAACATGATGTATATTATCCATCCATGGGTGTTATATATTCATGTGCATTTTACTTCATGTCCAAATACCTTCATCAATCTTGTGGTCCAAAACCCATGACTAGGGTTGACATCAATGACAACAATCAATATTCCAACATCCTTGGAGGTATACTCACCTCCATTGTTTGTTTTTAGAACTTTGATTTTCTTCCCAGTCTAGTTATCCACAAGAGCTTTGAACTCTTGGAACCGATTGAAGACATGTCCTTTAGTCTTCATGAATAAAATCCAAGACTTCAATGAGAATTAATCAATGAATATAACATATTATAAACAACTAGTCAGCGATGCTGAAGACATTGGGCCACATACATCAGAATGAATAAGATCAAGGATACCTGCTGCTCTACTATCACAGCTAGGAAAATCAATCTTGGTGTACTTTCCCAAAGCACACCCCTTGCACAACTCCCGGTGCTCTGTATTGAAATATGGAACTCCAGTCACAATATCCCTTAGTACCCTCAAATCCCCATGGTGAAAATGTGCCATCCTCTTGTGTCATAGCTCACATATATCATTGTTGCCAGTAGAGTGAAATAATTCTCTCGCTGGCTAGAACATGAGCTTGTACAACTTCTCGTCAAGTCCCAATCACTTTGGCTGAAGTGATACTGGACCCCTTGGAGAAAAGGAGCACCTACCCATCACAAAAAAACACCTCATAGCCCCTCTCCTCAATAACAGAAATTGAAACTAATTTATTCTTCGAGCCAGGAACATATAGGACCTCTCTCAACAACATGAGAGGTAAAGAATCCCTCTAAAATGATATAGTCCCACTACCAACTGCCTTGACCACTCGGTCATCTCCAAGAACTACCTCAACATCACTAATCTAAGTAATATCTATCAAGTGATCACGAACACCTGTCATATGGTGGGATGAACCACTGTCAATATACCACATATTGGAATGAGTGGTCCTAGTGGAAAGGCACACAACTAAGTAAAAATCCTTATCAAACTTAGTGGAGAAATCCTCCACCACTGTTGAAGTTGTTGTCTGCTTCTTCTTCATGTTTGGACACTATCCTGCATAGTTCCCAAACTTGTGGTATGAAAAGCACTAGAATTTGCGCATGTCCTTCTTCCCTTCACCCTTCGATTTGTTTCCTCCCTTACGACCCTTTCTGAATTTCTTCTTGTTTTTGGAAGAAAGAGCCACATTCTCCTCATCACGACCTGTAGATGAACTTCCATGCACATAACTTCTCTGGGTCTCATCCTGAACAAAGTCATCCCAAAGATGTTCCCAATTGGGAAGATTTGCCCTAGCCATAATGCTCTCAACAAAAACATCCCATTGTTTGGAAAATCCATTCAATGTTTTCCTCACAAGCTCACTGTTAGCAATGGACTCCCCCATAGCTCTAAGCTCCTCTCTCACCTGTGTCAACCTAGTAAGATATGTGACCACATTTTCAGCCTTGGTTATTTTAATGCTCTTCATTTTTTCTCTCAAAACCATCTTTCGGTTTTCATTTGTACTCTGGTACAACTTTGTCAAAGAATCTCATATCTCGTAGGAATTTTTTTTCCCTATCACATGAGGAATCAAATGATCCTTGATGGCATCAAGAATAATCCTCTTAGCCTTGATACTCTTCTTGGTGTATGTTGCAAGAAGAGTAGCATCAGTAGGTACATTCACTGGATTTGTTGTGGAGTTCTCAACAACATCCCACAACTCATTTTCTTGCAACAAAAAGATCATCCTCTCTTTCCAAGCACCAAATTTTGTTGCCCCATCAAGTATGTCCTCATCCCTCAAACCTGTAGCCATTGATCCTTTTCTGCTGAAAATGAAAAATTCAAAATTTTGTCCGATGAAGTGACTGTTGTCCCACTTTTCTAACTTGTTGATATAAATATGTCTCTCTTTAACTCAACTCTGATACCATGTAAAATTTCAGACCCCACCCGGTTTCAAGTCTCATTGATTTTCATCCAATGTTTAATGACCAAACCCAATTTTATGACAGACAATTAAACTCAACATACAATAAAAATTTCAGAACTGAAACATGAGGATTCTGAACAATATTTAACACAAAAATAAAACCATATCAACAACACATAACTCAGAAAGTTTAACACAACGATTTTTGGTCTGACAACGACCCTGGAAAAATCCACAAAGGGAAAACCAATGAGAGAGGGAGTTTTTATTATTTCAGAGCTTCAAAAAAATTCTTTTACATCATTCTAATCTTTAGCAAAAAATTTACAAACTTATCTTAGAAAAATTTGAGCAAATCTCCTTCAGAAAAATTCTGGAATGCAGCTGCTCGCAAACTGTGCCAGAAATCTATAATGTGTATGAATTTCTCAGCATTAAATGTTGTATGGACTACTCCTCAAAATCTGTTCCAAAAATCCGTATGAATGTATGGTTGCTACAAAAATAAATGTTGTACAGAACTCCTCGAAAATCATGCCCTCTTTTATGTGTTTCTTGTACCAAATCTTGTGCAATAAATGCACCTCGGAAATCATGCCACGTTGCCTTGGAATGCATCCTATACTTCTATTGTATGGACTGCTCCTCTTCTCTGTTGTACAGACTGTCAAATCCATATTGTACGGCCTCCACAAATATTTTGTACTTTCCTCGATATTTATGCCCAAAAACCAACAATACGGTTTCCCAAAAATTGGTATAGTACGACCCTTTCAAGTGTTGTACCTTCCTTGATTTTTGTGCTTGCTTGTTGCCTTGGGAAACGTGCCCTCAACTTCTGAAACTTTATATTTTTACTCAAGATCGACTTCATCTTCTCTTTCTCTCTCAACAATGAATGCATAACCCTAGAAAGGGTGCACCCTCCTACCCTAGTCGACCTCATGAGGGAATCTCAAGATTCATATCATCCAATGATTGAGATTAGATGAGATCAACACTGGGGATAAAATCACTTTAGTCACCCACTTTCCCTAAGTCTAAAAAAAAAGTCACCTTTTAATTTGTCTCTCACAAATGACTAGGGTCCACATTAGGCACTTTCTCATCCCTTAGGCACCTATGTGTTGAGAAACACTTTCCTTGGTACTTTTTTATTATTTATAACAAATATAAATGTTAAATCCTATAACCATCATGTGTTCTCATATTAGTACAGGGCCAAATCAAAATCCTCCACTTGGAGCACATTCAATATGAACAAGGAATGCTTCAATATATGCTAGATGTTGATCCACTCATTATGGGTGATTGTGAGAGTATGGTCAAATTCAAAGTCAAATCATAGGATTCAAACATCCATAAACAACTTGAAAGATAAAACACATCCCATATTTGGATGGGTCAATAATTCCATGCACCATGTTATCCCTAAAGTCTACACAAGACTGCTATGGCACAAGAGCTAGGGAACCTCAGTTATTGCAATGGATTTTGTAGGTTGGTTTTAAAGATCACATAATATGGATAAGATGAAAGATAATATATATGATTACACCATTAATCTCAAATTATCAACAACATTTCACTTGGTCAAAGGCATTCACTCTGATAGGTCAAATAAATAGACAAAATAGAAGAAATACAAGATACAAGATAACAATATGTTCACTTGCATAAAGAATATTTTCAGGTTCAAAATAATATTTCGAAACTTGAAACAATTATTTGAATGCAATCCTTCAAACAAATAATTTAACAACAAAATTTTCACTGAAAAGCTGAAAAAATGAAGAAATTAATGCTTTGCAAAAACCTCAATTGCATTAAAAAAAGATAGATAAAAATGGGAGACATAGGTAAAATAGTCTAACCACCAAAATGTTTGATTCATTGAGTGTAAAATTTGCAGGGTTTTAAGCTCTTTACAAATTCCAGATGTATATCTTTCTTTCAAATTCCACAAAATTGACCCCTCTTCCTTGCCTTTTGATTTTCTTTTATAGACAGAGAGTAGGTACAAATTTAGATCCAAGATCCCAAAATATAATTTCAATTATAATTGCATATTGATATGATTCCCTATTAGATATAAATTATAATATATTTACATTGAATTTGGGATGATAACAAACCCAAGATCCTAGGTGAGAGATCTTATATTTTAGGATCACGGCTTTGACTCCTAAAGATACTCTTTGATCCTAACAAAATATGATCCAAAATAACCATCTCAAGGAAACATATGTGGAAGAAGTAACCTCTCGAGATTCAGCCTTGATTTAGTCTTTTCCATTCATAATATTGAACCTGTTTTCAAAATGAGTCTTTGAATCTCCTATAAGGTCTTAGTAGACTTCAAAAACATAGGTGTTGCAAAAATTGTTTCCTTTCTATATCGGAATTCAAACTGGTAAAAATCTTCATTCTTTGCAAAATTCCGGGACTTTATTCATACTTGGAAAGGGGTTTTCTTTTTATATTTCTCCTCTTTCAACTTAGTTTTAAGTACAATCCATGTCTAGTATAATTTGATGTTTTTCTTCCTAAGCTTCCTTGAAAACTTGCAGAGCTTATGATGCTTTTCCTTTAGCCTTTGCACTTTCTATTGTAACTTGGAGTTTTGTTCTTTGAGTTTAATATTCTTCTCCTTTATATGTTTGATAATTTTTCTCAAATTCTCAGATTTTTGTTTTTTAGAGGTCTCCCCAGCTTCAACCCTGTCTCCCCATGAGTCTTCTTCAATTTTTTTTTTTAGATCAATGGAAAACTTATGACTTTTGGGAGTCTTTTCAAGATTTTGAATCTCTATAAATGGCACTATGATAGTATCTTCTTCTACAAATACAAATGAAAAGAATGATGTCTTCTCAATACTGGGTTCTAGCAACCTGGGCATCAAAGGGTCGAGACTCTGTTTCTTCCTTTCTTTAACATTTTGATTTGGACTTTTGACTGCAGAAATCATCCTTTGTCTCTTTGTAGTTTTGTTCATGGGTAGATATTTAAGTGTGCTCTTGGTTTTTTCTTTACTACCTGTAGCACCTAGATTACCCTCGAAGATTTTATCTTCAATAACAATTGGTTTCCCTATATTCAAAGACGGGTAAAATAAGGACTTTGGATTTAGGCTGAATTTTTTTATGGGCTGAGTCCTGAGTCTTCTTGATGTTCCCATTGGATGTTTTCCCTTATCCTTATGTTGACTTCCCTTGTAATTTCTCCTTTTTTTCTTTGTGTATGAAGTTTCTTCAACTTCCATGACTGAAATTTCCTCCATAGGATCAATTGTATCTCTTTTAGAAGGCAAGTTTAGTTCTTGTGAAACCCTTATGATGTAGACCTTTTTACACTCCAGAGGAATCTGTTTTAGTATGTCTTCCTCATGAAAAATTGTTTTCTTCTTTCTTGACCTGGTTTCCCTTGAAGTTGGTGGATCCTTCACTGATGTTGTTTCAGAACTTCTTGATGAGATGCTTACTTCTTTTGAAACCCTAGTCTTTTTTACAGGAGTTGTTTTATGATATTTATTTTCTTGTTCCTCAAACCCTAATGAAGACTAAAATTGTTTCCAAGAGGTCTAAGTTTTGTCTAACTCTTGTATGACTGGAACCTTGATAAGTCCTTGATGGAAAAGACTATATGAATTTTTTTTTGGATGATTTTGCACTTTATTTTCCATCTTAATCATACTTTTTAACAAATAGTAAGGTAATTTCATCTTGTTATCTCCACTCAGATGCAAAAGGAATCTCATGTGATAAAGATGAATAGTAGCGAACCTACTGTTACGAGGAAAATATCTCTATGGCATGGGGTGAACCACAATAGACAGAATGACACACATAAATCAACTCTAATCCAAAGTATGTTATATAAATGAAATTCTAACAAGATAAGTTCAAGAGCCTACCTCATCCAGAATTTCTATGAAAACCACCATTGAGCACACAACTCAAAGATTTATACTTGCAACTTGTCCTCAACAACCAAGATACACAAGCATATGGTGATAATATATAATTTTAGAATATATATTAGCATAATCCATTAACATACATGACAAATACGCCCATGGAATAATAATTCAAATATTTACAAGATATCAATTGGACAAGAAAATAGTATTTCTATTAAAATAATCAGTAAAAGTATGTAGGTGACAAATTGTTTTAACGACGCATATCAGAACCGCGAAACTAAGTCCCTCCAACTGGGCCTCCACCACTTCAATACTCCACCAATAAAAAGATCATATAAAGGAGACAATGAATTTCCCCATCATAAAGAAGGAAGAGCTTGGGGGCTGAACAATGAGTTCAGACTTTCAAGGATAAAGGGATGCATACTCAATGTGAAGTGAAATTTCTCCAGAGTATCTTTGCTCTCAAAAGTTGAATTTTCCCCCTTTTCAAGGCTTGGATATGGATCAATTTATAGCCTTCAAATAGAACTGAAGGTCCAAATCAAAGCGTTTCCAGTATATGGAAGGTCAAGGATCATGGATCTCATGTTGTGACATGGAAACCCGACATAATTTTTAATTTTGAGCACCAAAGCCAATGTACGTAGGTTGTAGTGGAACAACCTATGTATACACTTGTTTTCTAACTGGTAGGGCGTGTATATGTGGAAACATGTGTTTTTTTGGCTCTGGAAGGTGCAAAAGGGGACTTCAAGTCTGCATAGGGAAATGGATAGGCCATCCAAGCAAGTTGCATGGGGTGAGGAAATTTTTTCTATAACAAATGCCCCCTAATGTGTGAGATCAGAGGAGTATCTGTGATGGCCAAAATACATTATAAATCCCAGAAGTGGAGTAATGGAGATTCAGATGGAAGTTATAGTTACTCATGAGAATATTACAATCCATAATGACTTTGTACATATGGCTTCCAATTTGAATTACATTGCAGATCCATGTGGAAATATACCAAATAGTTGTTCATGTCCATGGATAGGAAATACAAAGTAGACACATGCTATAGGCTATCATAGTAATGAACAAGGACCAGTGGAATCTAGTATCAAAATCAATCTGAAGATATATGTATACAATGGAGTACAATCTGATCTCCCATGATCATTAAAGTCATATAGGTACTGGTCCATTGAAAGACAATAACATAATAGCAATGTTGCTACTATAAGCTGGAGGTATTCTACACTATCCGCTGAAGGTGCAAGTCTACATCATGTGAATAGAGGATTTGATGTTGAACACAATGAGAATTCGTTTGATTACTGGTCATTAAGGTATACCGTTAACAAGCACGAGATAACCCATCGGTAATGAAAGTAGGTATCAAGGAACCGGGTACATTCCTACAGGTGTGAATAAGGGTGTTGAGGTCAAACACTTGAAGAATCCATCGATCATGAGACATTGATGTATTCACAACTGTCGATGGTAGGAGAACCTGCCACTAATGACTGCAAGACTCTAGGTACTCATAGGAATCTAGGTCTCATTTTCAGAATGGATGAGTTGAAGTCAATGGAAGGAGACCCACTAAAAGGATAGCATTAGGGAATCTCTCATCAGTCAACAAGAGGTACAAAGAAATATCTTGATGATTAGGAGGAGCTCGGAAAAATAGGATGTTCATGAACCAATGACCTTGTGCATATTTCACATGCACCAGATGTAGGTAGTGCACAAAAATGACCCTCTTAATGGCATCCAATATGGAAGATTTCCGACAAAGGCGAGGAAAAAACCAGTAAGACTAATGGAATCCAAGACACTGCACAAATCCCAATGTGTGAATATATTTCTTGTCTTCAAACACAAGGGAAAACCCTCAGTCATCAACCAATAAGGAGATATCGACTATTGGGTTCAAGGTTACCTACCCATAATGAAAGTAGGATTAGGGTTCATGGTAGGAATACAACTTCATCTAACTCTGAGACACACTGAGGGTATGGTCGACATGCAAAGTCAAGAGTTATGAGAAATGATCGACACAAGCCTATAGAATTATTTTGAAGAAGAGAATGAGACATGTGGATAACTCAAGAAGCATAGAATTGATGATAAAACTTCGTGATGCAAGAGGTATAAAAAAACTCTCCATGGGGACTGGAAGAATAACTAGTCGAAGGAGTAAACTCTAAGTAACGAGCTCAACTTCCTAAGGTCATGCTAAACCCAAACTTTTGATGACAGTGGACTCAAAAGTTTGTGTGTTTTTCAAATGAGACACAATTGTTGCCGATATGAGATAATATTATTTTCTCGCTCGTCTTTTTTTGTTTTTTCATAGGAAAATAAATACTATGATACAAGAGAGGAAATGAGTGTGGCAAGTAACCAACTAGCTCCAAACAGTGGAACATACCTATGCTCAATGCAAGGAAGTGCATGCGGGGCATGGACACTTGGGGGAATGTTTCCTCTTAGGGTACAAGGTGTCAAGCTACAAAGGATATAAAAAAGGATTTGATTGTCTAGTGATGCAAATTGTTGAGGTAAGAGGATTATAACGAGAAAGTGGGAAACAAAAATAGGCTCAATACTACAAGTAGGAGGATGGAATGTCTTTACAACTTAACTCCAAAGAATGTCCTTTTTCATAGAGTTAATCCCCTAGTCCCAAAAAAGTATAAAATAATACCCAGGAGAACTCTTCTAAACAATGTTGACTAGAGTGTTTATTTTTCATAAGTAGTCTACTTGGTCTAAAAAAGGGTTAAACTTACACCAAATAGACGTCTTTTCAAATCCATTTAACGAGTCTGAAAAAGACAAGTTCACTTGTTAATCTTTTATCTTTTTAGAGAGTCAGAAAAGAGCTTAACCAAGACTCGGGAGGGGGGGGGAGTCCCATAGGTGAAGGTCATAATTCTTGTGAGTAAGAATATGAGGTTCGAACGCAAAGTCATATCAAAACTATAAGGAACTCTCGGTCCTATGGAATAACTTCTGCATGGGCACCAAATGGCACAAAGGTTCTAACTAGGGTACCCATGTTAGTTAAGCCTTTACCACTTAATAAGAACACTTCTAGTAGAAGTAAGAAGGCTTTGTGTCACTAATAAATGGGTTTGTTCCTAATGTATATAGATCATGGTTATAGGACACTACAAGAATGAAAAATGGAGTGGCAACCTATCTTATATGCTAGTGAAAGAAAATGTTGAAATATTGTAACTGCAAAGAGTATTATATTTATTATTGAGTTATTATTCATTAAATCAATCCCATTTTGTGGATTGATCATGTCGAGCATTGTGATTTACCAAATCCCCTTTTTTGGATTGGTCAAACCCTAAATATATTATGCAAATTAAGAAGTCAGCCCCCAAGCTAATTAAAGTGGTTTTAACCACTAAGAAGACAAGTCGGCCCTACCCAGTGAAGGGACACCTTTTCAACACCTGTCAGCCAGTATAAATAAAGGAAGACATTGACTCATTAGCTTAGTCACTCATTCATTCACTCAATGCACAATTTTGGTAGCTGCAGTTGGGAGAAGAAGGAAGAGAGAGGTGCATTGCTCAGTGTTGGATATTCTCTAGTGTTTTGGTTTATTGTCTTGGCATTGTATTGGCTATCTATATTAAGGAAGTTTTTGTTGGGTTTTCTCCCCCATGAGGGTTTCCCAAGATAAATTTTGTGTATCTTGTGATTAATTTTCTCTCAGTGATCTTACCTATGCTATTTTTATCTAGTAAATTGAAAAGAAACCTAAAAATAGCTCAAAACTTAATAGAAAATACCTGTCAAAGGCACGAACGAGTGGTATGACACTAGAAACCACAAAACATCTTGGACAAAACCACCAAATCCAACTCTTTCCATTGTACTATTATTCCATAAGGTCAAAAAATCAGCCCAAACTATATGAAATGGGTAAAAATATTCTACTAATAGTAAAAATAAACCATTTTACCATACCATTTGAGTTTTTTCACCCACATAGTGCATTTTAGGCCATTTTTACCACAATCTTCAAGTGTCGATTAAGGGAGCTACGATAAATGGAATTAGAAACCATATATACCAAGTAAGTGCCCTTCCCCTCCTCTTCAATTTCATTGGTTTGAATTTCAATTTTAGGCCTAAGTTTTCTAGTATTAGAGGGTGCAAAATGTGAATTAGGGTGTACGCAGGTGATAGCTTATCGGGTCACATATACACGCCCATATATGCGGAAAAATCAAATCCTTCCCATGTATATGAATCCCTATACGCGATTGTTACCATATTAGCTCGCGTACAAGTTTGTGAACACTTTTTTGGCAAGATTTAACTCAAAAAATGACTTTTCCTTTGCAAAATGGCACTTGAATGGAGGGAGAGGGAGAATGAAGAGATAGATGCAGAAGTGGAAAGGAATGCAGGGGCCCAAAAATATTTAAAAATATGTGGGCTTTACAAATTTTTGGCTCTCAAAGGAATGAGGGCTCAAGTGATGTTACTCTAGATGATCCTAAACTACTAGGATCCGGAGACAGAGGCCTTCAATATTGATGGGAAACCATTGAGGATTGAAGTGGATGACATATATTTCATCATAGGATTTTCTCATCATGGAGAGGTAGTGAATCTCAAGTCTCGGGGGGTTGAGGGTGGTATGACCATGGAGCCAACTCCTAATCAAGGCGATCAAGAACCTAAGCTTGAATATCATCGTACTTGTTCTTACACAGATCGCGGTGTTGGCCTCGTTGCACCAGGAATCAAGGCCACTCAATTCTACGGTGGAGTGTTTACAACCCACTGTTTATGACTGGTGTACCTCACTACTGACTAACATGAAGATCCAGTTGATGGATTGCAAACAAGGGAGAAAGAAAAACTTCGAATTTGCATCCATTCTGTGTAGTTTTTTCTTTGAGCAGGTTTCAGGTTTGAGACCTAGAGTAGAGATCATTCCACATGGACCGCATGATCCATCCATGTCACGATGGACCAATGTGATGAGGCAGCTAGGAGGTGGTAGGGTGCCAACCCCCTTCAATGATGAGTACCTTTTTCTAGTGGCGTCGAAAGGTCATATTCATTGACGACTACTCTTATGTCGGGATCAAATACAGAGGGGATTCAGATATTCCTTTTCCACCAAGTTCTGCCTACGACGATATTGGAAAGAAATTGTTTTTTATATTTCATTTTTTTTTTTCAAAAAGAATAAAAAACGCAAATATTTTTGCATGGTATCAAGTATCAACAATTTCTTTGTCACGCAGATGTAGGCCTGTGATGACCACATAGATTCCCACAACATCATCATAGGAGCCAGGGAGATGAGCATGCAAGAGGAGATGTGGAGATAATGTTGCAAAATGTGCAAGGGAACCTGTCTCTATTGACGTACATGATTCCTATGGTTCAAGTGGAGGATCTGCCAGAGGCTATGCAATGGCAAGTGGTGAGTATGCCTTGTGCGTGGGTGTAACTCTTCTGACGTCTCGAAAATGTCGTAGTGTTCTATCATGATATGCATATAGCACCACAGGCGTAGATGCCATGGTCATATATATACCGGCCATATATGTATTTTGAGGGTGTGAGCCCCATTTTTTACTATGACATCATATTTTTTGAAAAGATGAAATATAAAAATAATTTTGGTCTTTGGATTTACTTATATATGTTACAATGTGTACATGCATGAATGTGTTTTCTTTTCTTAGTTATGTGACAAATTCCAATCTAAAACATAATTAGCATATGCATCGAATACATGATTAGAAATTCTAGGTATGTGATTATAAGTAATGAAATCAAAGTATCGTTCCAAAAGTCATACACGTAGGAATCATCGAAGTACAGTAGGTCATCACACACAGTAATTGATGTTTAAATGACATATGACCAACTGGGAGTCTAGGAGAACCTCTAAAGACTGAACACCATGTGAAATGGCGTCACATAAAAACTCTATAATGACGCTATACTCAACCACATTATTTGTTGATGGCTCCAGACGAACGCCACCTGAAGACACTAGTTGGCCCTCAGGTGAGTAAATTACCCAAGTGACGAAAGCCATGTTCTATGTATGATGACTAGAACCATCTGTGAATCCTAAGTAATCTGAAGACTCTGTTCACATCTGCCAACCAAGGGAAAACTTGATAAGCAAGTCGATGACACAAAGGAAAAAATGTATATACACTAAGATACATTAGTATAAAAAAACTCACACCTAATCTTGAGGGCTCAAGCATAATATGTTTTAAGGTAGAGCCCATATATGGGCTCATACTATATATTCCCTTCATAATATTCCAATTCATAGGCTCCTTTCTCTAAAAACACGTTGTATGATATATGGACCATGCCACATGGGGTTGAACTTGCCTTCCCCCAACGGTTCTTTGTCTTGGTCATATAGGAGAACCAAGTCACCCTCAGCATACTGTCGAGGATAGACAGGCCTATCATACTAAACTTTAATACGTCGTTTATTTGCTTAGGTAGTCGTAGAGGCATATTGACATTTCTCATCTATATGCTTTAGGTGCATGAGTCATTCTTCAAGATCAGATGTGTCAAGTAGGAGCTCAATTTCTAGTTTGAGGGAAGGGATTTCACATTCAATCGAAAGGATCGAATTCATTCCATCTACTAATTGAAAAGGATAAAATCCGGTGGAAGTATTTTTCGAGGTTCGATATGCCCAAAGCGCAAGGTAAATCATTAGATGCCAATCAGACTTACTCTAGCTAACCGTTTTTTGCAAGATGGCCTTGATATATTTATTCACCACCTCTACTTGTCCATTTTCCTGGGAATAATAAGGGGAAGAATTATTCTTCTTAAACCCTAGTTTTGATGCTAAATCCTTCATCATTTCATTCTAAAAGTGACTGCCATGATCAATGACAATATCCTTTGAGATTTTGAACCAGGCTATAATTTGGTTGAATACGAAGAATGTTGTCATCTTACCATAAGATTTAATGGTATGAATGGCCTCTTCCCATTTAGTGAAGTAATCCACAACAACAATAATATGTTTATGCCCCCCAACTGAAGTTGGGTTACAATCCATAAAATCTACCCCCCACTTGGTGAAAGGACCGAAGGTGATGAATGGGTGAAGAGTGGTTGGATGTGAGCGCATTTTCCGAGCGAACACTTGGAAAGGGTGATACTTCTTGACCGCTTCAACACAATCCTTAAAAATTGATGGCCAAAAATAATCGGCTCGCAAAATGTTTTGGGTTGTCGCAACCCCAATAGATGACCACCACAAGCCCCACTATGACAATCATTGAGGACTGACTTAGCTTCCTCGTGATTCAATAAATGACACAAAATATTATCTACTCCTCAATGATACAAAGTGTCACTTATGATAAGGTAGTTTTTAGATTGATAAGTCTTGATCAAATGTTCGACAATGCTGGGGTCAATCCCTGGCATCTCCTTGTACAACCAAGCGAATACATCACAAAATTATCTGAAGAGATCGGTGTAGATCTAAATTTCTTCAAGCGAATAATCTGCATCGATATATACATTCTCAATTTTTCCAGGAACTTGAGAGATGTCGATCATGACGGTAAGAGAAATATTCACCATGTTTCCTTCGACAAAAATACCATGCATATCTAGAGGAACCATGGTGTGACCGACCATCTTACTCAAGGTAGATCTAAATTCATCATGTTCGATCCTAAAAATATCTGGGATGAAATAGGAGTGATGATGCATATCATCCCAATGCAAATAGGGACCATTCATGGCCTCTAAGTTGTCTTCATCCGAGGGTAAAGTATTGTAGAGGCAATATTACAAACAATAAGATTAGACGACCCATACAGGCTTGAGAACACGATCCTCCTCGTTTTCCTGCGAGGAGAAAGGATCTGGGTTAACATTAGTGTTAAGAATAGCTTGATACGCAACCTCTGTAATTGATAATGACATTTCCATTCCAATGTGCAACCTAATTTCGCATGACATAGTCGGGGAAGGGAAGGTCCAAGTGTCATTGAAATAAAAAGTATGGAAAGGGACGAACCTCATCGACGATGAAGACTTACTGGAAATGGAATGAATGTGATGCATTGGTGCCATGAAATCAAAGCTACCCATGAGAGAGGAATACATTATGAAACCAATATCCTCGGTTTCGTGCCAAGTATTATCAATCACTGGGATCAAAGATCTAACTGATGCATTAGGACTGGCATGTGCAAAGGAAAATTGATCAATCATCATTATTTTCCCTTCGTGAGGAAAACATAAAGTGCATAAAACAGATGGCATGGCCGCGATTATGGAATAAGTCCAATTACTCCCTAGTAGTAAATTATAGTCAAGGGGCGCATCAACCACATCGGCATCAACCTCCACTGTCTTTCCAGCCAATTGGACCAGAAAAGCGGAAAGAATTATGTGGGATTTAAATGAACGTCCATCAAATGTGGTCAACATATTCATATATTGGGATATATTTGGAGAGCCAATGGATTTCCAACAGGTTAGGGACATCACGCACGTCGCGGCACCTTCGTCAATTACAGTGTGTTTGATGGCATTTTTTGTGTACTCCACATGGATTTGAAAGGCCACGTGGTAAGGTAAGCGAGGCTTAACATCCATGACGTCAAACTTAATAACCTTTGAGACACATGGGTCTATGGATCCTAAAGAAGATAACAAGGTGTTCCTCTGTGAAGGACATGTATGGAGCACCTTCAAAGTCAACATCGCACAAGGGGTTTGACCCAGATCATTGACAATCGAATAATTATGGGTAGCTCTGGCATTAGGATTGTGGGAAGAGAGTTTTAGTACTCCTTTCAGAATACGAGGCATATGTTTCATCTTTTCGATTTGCAGGGGTGTTTTCAGAGGAGGGTGAGACTCTGGAATTGTAACAGTATATAAAGAACCATAATCATGAGATCAAGTGGTTACATCAATCTGAGACTTGACCATATTAACACAGAGACAATCAACTTCATGTGTTGAGGGGTTTTGACTCCCGCTCAATGCATTTTCATTGTTAGAGGGCCCCAAAGCTATGTGTTGATTATACAAAAATAGATTGGTCAGCACAACGGGCGGTTGTGATAAGATCCTTGAGGATTCCTCGATTTTGGGGAATAGGTGGGTAAGGTGATCATATTTACAAAGTTTACAAAGAAAATTCACCTTTCGTTTTTCTTTCTTTCCCTCACGAGAATTATTATTCGATCTATCATTGTTAGTGTCATCCTTTGCTTTGTTATTGTTTTTCCCACCCTTTTGATTATTACCTCGTCCTTTCCTTCTATTCCCTCCCAGTTGTTGGTTACCATTTGGGTTGGTCGATGATTGTACAGAATGCACATCCACCAACTGAGTGAGAGTGGAGGACGAAGCCAAAGCTTGTCCTGCTACAAGATGGTTTAGAGACAAACCCTTCAACTGGTTCGTCACCAAGTCTGTAGACTTATCATTTGCAGAGCCTATGAGGTCATCGACATGAAGCTTGGGCTTTTGTCTAGGGTCATAATTTGATCGTGGTGTGTCAGGAAGAATTTCATACAACATCCCAGATTGATCATATATGAGGTTCAGTTGTTGGGCTTTCAAAATAGCTTCTTCCTCATATGTTACTCTGGACGTAGAAACATCCTTTGAAATATAAGGCAATGAGGACTTAAGGAACCACTCCAATAGAAATCCGGAGGAATGTAGGCTTTAATCAACCTCTTCCATATTTGCCACTCTTGGATATGGTCTGAGGTATGCATGGCCTTATCTTGGTAGAAATTAGAAAGAAGTTATATGCCGACATCATAACGAACCGACAACCGGAAGTGGTTGAGAAAGACCAAAATCATTTGATTAAAGTTTTTGTATGTTCCCCCCGGTAGCTCAATGTACCATTTCACTGCAACCCCCATGAGAGTGCATTGAAATAGTCTCAAACGAATAGAATCATCATTACGAGAATTGGATGAGAACCAAAGATGAAAAGTAGTAACATGATCACCTGGATCCTCGCCAGTATTTCCCTCAAATTTTGGAATGTCCAAAGGAAGCTTGGTTGGGACGGGGGGCCATGATAGATCATGACACACCGGGTCATTCATTAATCTCAATAAATCTGGCAGATTAAGCGTGTCCAAAAAATTGAGCTAGGTTTGTGGTGTCTAAGCCCATGCTCCCGAGAAATATTGGTGTTGAGGGATTGCAAGCCATCTAAGGTTCTAGTATATACCATGACCCTATCTGGTAGGGTAATTGCAAGATGCCAGATATATAAAATATTCAAAACAGAAATGAAATGCTAGAAATGACAGAATAACAGTAAAATATCCATCATAATCTTCATAATACACAGAAATGATATACGAAATAGCAACAGAAATAGCACTTTGAATCAGATAGAAATGTTCACAGGCCTCTTCGAGGGGGCAACCTCCAGTCGAGCAGCGCTCTATTACAATAATATCCAAGCTAGGGTTTTCATACCCTCGACTCTTATTTATACTAATATGTCTATTAAGAGAAGCATCTAGAGGAATATCCTTCTAGAAGCGGAAGCTTCTATTAGGTCTTCTTACATCCGCCTTATTCTATTTTATTGAAAGGTCTTATTAATATTGACCTTTATTACATCCAAATACATTGACCTACCTATGTGCAGGTTAGGACCTTAACATGTCTTCCCCCTTAAAAACAACCTTGTCCTCAAGGCTTGAGATGTGGAAACTGCTGCAGAATTGTAGCTGGTTCCCAAGTGGCATTTGCTGGAGTCATATATTTCCACTGTAATAGCACTTCCTTGGTGGTTCTATGACACAGGCAACGCTCCCGCTGGTCCAAAACTGCTTCTGGTTGTAGCCAAATGGATCCTTCTTCCGCTAACTCTGGAAGGTTGGTTTGAATTTGGCACCTGGTTCCAATCACCTTCTTCAAGCATGAAACATGAAAAAATGGATGTAGCTTCGACTGACTGGGCAGAGCTAACTGATATGCGACTTGTCCCACACGCTAGAGAACTGTGTAAGGGCCATAAAATTTGGGTGCTAGCTTCTGACACTGCTCGGCCTTGAGGGAAGTTTGCTTATATGGTTGCAGTCGAAGAAACACCTGATCCCCTTCTACAAATTGACGTTCTGAGCGACCTTGATCTGCTTGCTGCTTCTTTATATTCTGGGCCATGAAGAAGTTCTCTTTAAGGGTACGAAGAATATCCTCTCGAACTGTAAGTGTTTGGTCAACCGCCTGGACCTTCGAGGTACCCGGTAAGTATGATAGAACTGATGATGGCTTCTGTCCATACACTACTTCAAAAGGAGTCATGCGAGTGGTTGTATGGTATGTAGTGTTGTACCACCATTCGACGAGGGGTAACCATTAAGCCCACTGGTGTTGTTTTTCAGAGGAAAAGCACCTCAGATATGTTTCCAAACACTTGTTGACGACTTCCGTTTGACCATCTGTCTGAGGATGATAAGCTGAACTGAGATGCAATTGTGTGCCTTGTAACTTAAACAGTTCTTGCCAAAAATTGCTTGTGAAAGTTGGGTCTCGTATCAGAAACAATAGAGTTTGGCATGCCATGAAGCTTGAAGACCTGATCCATGAAAATTTGGGCCACCGTGGATGCAGTAAATGGGTGGTGAAGAGAACAAAAATGAGCATACTTGGAAAGGTGATCCACCACCACCATTATCACTGATTTATTCCTCGATTTGGGTAAGCCTGTAATAAAGTCCATAGAGATATCCTTCCAAATAGCAGGGGGAATCGAAAGCGGTTGGAGGGTTCCTGGAGATTTGATTGTTTCTCCCTTGTTGCATTGACAGGCCTCACATTCAGCCACAAACTTATGTATGTCTTGTTTCATACCCTCCCAGAAAAAAGAACGTTTAACTCGGTCATATGTTTTGGTGAACCCTGAGTGCCCCGCTATGGGTGTAGCATGAAGCTCAGAGAGTACCGTGGATTTGAGCTTGGATTGTTTACTTAAATACAAGCGACCTTTGTATCGAAGCTCATCCTGAAGCCAGGAGTAACCCGGGAGAGCCTGCACCTTGTTCTGCAATTGCTAGATCAGATGAGAAATTTTGGGGTCTTGTAGCCATTCCTGGTGCACAGCTTGCATCCAATCAGGTACTATGAAGGAAAGAGAAAAAAGGGATCCTTCATCTTCATATTTCCTGGACAGTGCATTTGCCACGACATTGTCTTTTCCCTTATTGTAGATGATCTCATAATCATATCCAAAGAGCTTAGTGACCCATTTTTGTTGCTCTTGGGAGGAAATGCGTTGTTCCAGAAAGTACTTGAGGCTTTGATGGTCTGTCTTAATTTGGAATCGTTTCCCCAAGAGATAAGGACGCCATAGTTCAATGGCATGCAGAATCGCCAACATTTATTTTTCATAAATGGGTTTGCCTAGATTCTTTTCAGACAGTTGTTTGCTAGTGAAGGCCAAAGGTCGACCCTCTTGCATAAGGACAGTGCCAATTCCTTTCCCTGAGGCATCACATTCCAACACAAATTTCTTTGTGAAGTCGGGAAGGGCCAGAACCGGAGTGGTGCACATGGCTATCTTCAAAGTTTGAAAAGATTGAGCAACTGCTAGGGTCCAAGTGAAAGAGTTCCTTTTAAGGAGAGCCGTGAGAGGCGCTGCAATCTTTCCATAGTTCTTGACAAACTTGCGATAATACCCCGTGAGACCCAAAAATCCACGCAAGCTTTTGAGAGTCTTAGGGTGCGGCCAATCTTGCATAGCTTCAATCTTTTTCGGGTCCACCCTGATGCCATCCTTGCCCACTAGATGACCCAAGTATTCTACTTCGGATGCACCAACAACACATTTGGATTGTTTCAGGAAAAGCTGGTGCTGAGAGAGTAGGCTGAGAACTTGATCCACATGAGTCAGATGGTCTGGCCATGTCTTGCTATATATGAGGATATCATGAAAGAAAACTAAGACAAAATGACGGAGAAAAGGGTGGAAGACATGGTTCATGAGGCTCTGAAAGGTGGAGGGGGCGTTACACAAACCAAAGGGCATGACCAAAAACTCGTATTGGCCCTCATGAGTGCGAAAGGCCATCTTTGGAATGTTAGAATCTTTCATACGTATCTGGTGATAGCCCGAGCGAAGATCAAGTTTGGTGAAGAATTGGGCACTACTCAGTTCATCCAGGAGGTCATCAATGACAGGAATGGGAAATTTGTCTTTGATGGTGAGTTTATTGAGAGAAAGGAAGTCAGGACACATTCGCCAAGAACCTTATTTATTTAGTACCATGACTACTAGAGAGGAGTAAGGGCTCGTACTAGGACGGATGACTTTGGCAGTAAGGAGTTCCTAGACCATTTTTTCAATTTCATTCTTTTGTGCAAAGGGGTGGTGATATGGACGTATGTTGGGGGGAAGGCTTCCTGGGACAAGGGGAATGGAATGATCATGGACACCGCAGGAAGGAGGGAGTCCTTGGGGAGTGGAAAATACTGTTTGATGTTTAGAAAGGAGGGCTTGGAGGTCTTGGGGCACGGGTGGAATCTCTATGGCTTGTATGGCGTGGAGTTGGGCTATGACACCCGAATGACCTTTTTTGAGCAATTTTTCCATGCGATGAGAACTGATGATTTCAAGAGAACCCGCAGTGATGCCTTGAAATTTATGTTTGTGGCCTCCTTGGTCAAATTGCATGGTTAAGTTCTGAA
>ML817371.1:177305-191975 GCA_009831015.1 Picea engelmannii
GATTCTATTAGGTCTTCTTACATCCGCCTTATTCTATTTTATTGAAAGGTCTTATTAATATTGACCTTTATTACATCCGAATACATTGATCTACCTATGTGCGGGTTAGGACCTTAACAGTAGTATCCTCCTCCAAACTGATTCATAAGAGGTTGTATGGGAACCATACCTATATGGGCAACATAATGAGGCTTATAAACATTTCCTTGAGATTGAGGAGCTCCAAGATGGGGGTTTCCCATAGTGTGAAACTGATTCCCTCCAGAGGATAGAAGTGGATTTTTCATAACAAATGTGTTTGTCGAAATCAGCATGGAGGAAGAAGGGGGAAAGGATGGAATATAGGAAGTGGCTTGTCTTCCCTGTTGAGTACTCCATCCAGGAGCATTGAGACTAGGATTAGACCCAGAAGGAAAAGGAGGCTAGCCTCCCACCGTATGATTCGTTTGGGGAATATGACCTCCACCAAATGAGAGAGGAGTATGTGGAGGAGCCATGCCCCCAGGTCCAAAACTAGGATTTGCATTAGTCATTGGAATGGAGGATGAAAGTTGCGATGTCATATTATGCATACCAAAATAAAAAGGGTTAGAGACCAAAGGTATGGACTGAGAATTGTATCCCGACGTACCAAAAGGAGACCCAAAAGGGTTCATTTGTATGGGTCGAGTAGAAACCACATGCTAGGTAGAAGTAAGGATGAGAACCTCCGACACTACAACCATCATGGCTAAAAGATTTGAAGGAATCCCACTAAAAACATAAGGTATAGGATTCGAGGGACTCCCAGTGTCATTCATATTTGACTCGGTACCCATAACTGGATAATCACAAGTCTAGGAGGTGGATATATATGTACCACATTTATTTACTTTACGCCTTTTAGAAGGGAACTTTAGTAAAGACTCAAAATGTGGTGGTAACTTCAACAAACAATGACACATGTGAGGAGGTTGGTCTTGCTCCATTATTGCTCAAGACTCGAGATGTGAAACCAGATCCTAGGGCCAAATAACAATCAGAGAGCACACCAAAATAAAGAAAAAAGAACAAATGCACACAAACAGGATATAGTAGCTGAAAAGGGGCCTCCCTCACTAGAGTAGGTATGCCTCTCCCAAGATGGTCCTGATACTCCCTTCAAAATATTGGAGATATCATAATCATTTATAAGGGCCCTTGTGGGCTTAACAATGTAGTCGGTCAGATCCCTTGGAGAGGTAATCCTCCATAAATTTCATGTGTTGTCTGACCCTTATTTGACTCAGGGTACCTGTAGAATAACCCCTACAAGTAACCTATGTGGCTACCTATGTCAAGTAACTAGATCCACCTCAATATAACCAATGCGCATGCAAACAATCGTAAGTCTGGTCCACCATATGGGCATGGTAACAAAGCTCGAAATCTTGAAAGCATCACCTCTCACAGAGGTAAAGATACGAGCAAGACCCCCATATACGAATGGAACCACATAAATATCTTTGATGCTAGGAAGGTATTAGAGGGCTATCTCTGCAACCAACTTTGTGCGACCTTGTGCTTAACTCTGGTGTGAGAGGAGCCTCCTGACATCACTAATTACACAATGGGTTTCACCACTCCCTAGTCAGACACATATGTTTAGTTTAATATCCTTGGATACGTTTACTAACAAAATATCATTCCAAGGCCATATGTCCTATGCTTGTTTGTGTACCCTGAGAAATAAAATCGTTTCTAATCAATTTTAGTTAATCATCATTACTTTTAATGGATTTTGTTTACTCAAGAGGTGTGGTCATGAAAGTGATGATATTATGACTCAGCATATCAAAGAAATGAATATAAAAATATTTCTAAGTCCTAATCTTAAATTCTCAAGAGATGGTAAGATTTTAAATGCAACTTCCAATGCAATTTCTACAAATTCAATCAAATGCAATATTTCCACATGTGTCAAGATCAATACTAAGTAATCAAAAGAGAAAATTCCATAATGAAAAATTAGTAAAACAAAATTTATGTTTTCGATATAAAGAAAAGAAAATGCAAGGACTGAATACCAACTTCACATACAGACCCCACTGCAAGCAAAAAGAGACAAGCCAAGCAAGATACCAAGAAGAAAACACTTAGACCAATGTACAAGGACAACCAATGAAAAATATGGTAAGAAATAATATCGCCTAAAAATTCAACAATAACAAGGTTTCCTATCACTCTGTAAGCACTTAAGAGTTAGGACAAAGATCCAAGAAGACTTAGCAACCAACCAAACTCACCCAACAAACATCAAAATCAACCAGTAATCCTAAAGATCTGATGTACACGACTGTTTTGGAAACATGTGCATATGTACGTTCCCTATAGAAGGAAAAATCACATATGTACACATCTATCAAGGGAAAACCCATGTATATATAGTAAAATATTAACAGGGCAAGGATTAAGCCAAGAAACTTAGATGAAAAGTAAAAACAGGTTGTCAAGAAATTAGGTGACAAGGAAACTCAGGCTAACAGAGAGCAAATCAAGGAGAAAAAACACTCCAAAGCCCAAATAGAAGATCATCCCCAGTATGGTCACTAATTATGTTACAAGGAAAATCTCTCTATGGCATGGGGTGAACCACAACAAACATAATGACACATAGAAACTAACTCTAATCCCAATTATGCTATATAAATGAAATGCTAACAAGATAATATCAAGATCGTACCTTGTATGGACGCTTGATGAATACCACCATTGAGCACACAACTCAAAGCTTTATACCTGCAACTTTTCCTCAACAACCAAGATATGCAAGAATATGGTGATAATATATAATGTTAGCATATAGATTAGCATAATCCATTAACATACATGACAAATAGGCCCATGGAACAATAATTCAAATATTTCCAAGATATCAATTGGACGAGAAAAGAGTATTTCTATGAAAATAATCAACAAAAGTATGTAGGTGACAAACTTCTATAACGACACATATCGAAACCGATAAACTCAGTCCCTACAGCTGGGCCTCCACCACTTCAATCCTCCACCAATGACAAGATCATATAAAGGAGACAATGAAGTTATCCATCACAAAGAAGGAAGAGCTTGGGGAATGAACAATGAGTTCAGACTTTCAAGGATAAAGGGATGCAGACTCAATGTGAAGTGAAATTTCTCCTGAGTATATTTTCTATCAAAATTTGAATTCTCCTCCTCTTCAAGGCTTGGATATGGCGCAATTTATAGCCTTCAAATGGAACTGAAGGGATGAGTCGGAGTTGTTAGCCCTAGAACTTGACTCTTGACTGTTAAAGAGTCAATCCTATCACACCTTGTTTCAAAATGTTTAAAGAAAATAGTTTTAGAGAGGAGGGATGATCACGCTCTTGATCTCAATGTAGCTAGATGAATGAGATATTAAAACCTCTTCCCTATGTGTAGTAGATTAGGTAAATAAAACCTCAGTTGGAGTAAAAAGAGTATAAGGTATGATTAAGGAGGATTTATGAAACAAAACTGAAAATCATCAAAGGGAATTTGTTATTTAATATACTTGACTAGTAGAAGAATAAACCCACACTCATAAATCCTTTCTGAACACGATTTAAAAGACTTGAACACACATGTGGCAAAGATTGCACTATGCAAAATAGAGAAACCTTTTCATCACATACATACAATCATTTGAGCATATAACAGTAATGATATGTTCAGTATGAGGAAATAGAAGTGATAAACAAAGATGAGAGATACACACCAACTATCGACTTCATTAATAGCTGAAATCTTTACATAGGTAGGATGGATCACAATAGTCATATAATTAAAACCTTTAAGCCAAAACATGGATCCAACATCTATCCCTCAGTCCCTCGGACTAAATCCTCCCATTTTCTTGTGTTTTTCACCATAATATATAGAAATTGCATATTACATTTGAGATCCAAAATTTAAGGGGGTTGAAATCCACCCTTAGCTAAAGATAGAAACAAATTACAACACTTTTGGGATAAGAAATCTGCAAAATCAGGTAGGTTCCTACTTTCTAGGAGTTGGTTTTTGACCCACTATAAATGTGCAAGGATATGATTTGATTACATTATATGAGGGGGAAATATCTGATCTCCAACCTCAAAATCATATTTCGAGCTGATCTGATCAATTGGGATAACTATCTTCACAAATTTTAAAAACAAATCTAGAATTCTTCAACAACAAAATATTGGCAAAATCTGGAAACATAGGTCTCAAAAATTATTTCATATTTTTGAAATCGTGATAGTTGTGTGAAAAATGGGATAGGTTTTTGTACATGATATTATTATTAACAAAATTATCTTTAAGTTTCCAAAAATACCTCTCCAAATCCTCGTAATATGTGCCCAAAGAAGATGACTAAAACAGGAAAATTCATGTATTTTCAAATCTGAAAAACGAGTTGTAAAGATATGTTTGTATATACAAAACCATGACACCTGTGTAAAACCCGAGGGAGGGTTTTTGATATGATTTCATTCTTGAGAAAAACCTCTTTAATTTTTTCAAAATACCTCTCCATATGGTCAGAGTCTGAGTTTGAAATTGTCTACAAAAACAATCATTTCGAGAAAATCCCTTGTTTAATGTGTGGAAAGTTGCGAGAACTTCCTATAGCGACATACAAAAAACCAGTTTTGAACATTTTTAACACCTTTCCTTGCACAAGTTGCAACTAATCACAACAAAAATAGGAATGATAACTTAAATACAAGGAAATGAAAAGGTTCTTCCATTATTAATCATCTTTCAGTCAAAATTTAGGATTTTCATTGAAGGTGAAATTCACAAACTACAAACTCTTCTTGAAAAACTAATGTAGATGCTTCTACCAGCGAATCCAAATGGTTCCTTATTTTCTTCTTGGTTTTAGAACTATTTTTTGTTCTCTTTAGCTTATCCCCTTCAGATATGATCCTAGGGTTTGGCCTTTCTTATTCCTTTTACTATGTTTTCTTGCAGAAGCTCTGTCTTTTCTTGACCCATCTGACACCAAAATACAAAACCCTGAGAAATACTTAAGAAGCGCCTTTGTAAAGCATATGAATATGTTTTTGGGCTAAACTCTTGTAAATCTTATTGTCAATTGTCGTTTGGATTTATTTGATGGAATTGGAAATGGATGTTTCAAAGAAGTGACAGGAGTAGCACAATAAAATAGGCAAGCATATGGAGAAAAATAGAACAGTTGTGGTGCTACTTTAGTGAATTTTTTTATCGAGGTTTGGAACTTCTTGTAGTTACTTTTGAGGCCACAATTTAATACTGCAAATTACTAACATGGGCTCCATGGGGAATTCCATGCTCCATGTGAGCTACCAAGAACTTGTAGACTTGTGCCTTACTCATTGGGCTATGGAGTCATCCGCCACCTTCCAAAACTCTGCAACTTATTCAAATTTAGAAAACACCCTGCTAAAAACAAAATATACTAATGCATACTGTATTCTGCCCATAATGTACAAAATGAAACAAACCAAATTCTCGGAAAGAGAGCTTATTCATCCTACATTACTCTACTCTAACCAGCTCTCCAATTTTCCCAAGTAAAACAAAATTTCCATAGAAACCATGAAAGTAGCTTCATAATTGATAGAATCACATGTCTACAACTGATTAACAGATAACAACAAAGATATAAAAACAACCATAAATTCTTTGGAAAACCATCCTCACCTTCAAATTCTAGTGATATGATGAAATCTGAAATCTTCAAAGAATTTAAATAATAAGACTCAAACATTAGTGCTACTGGGTCTTTAAAACCAAGATCAAAAACCTGTTGATCCGAATGAAATTAATTCCACTGCATGAATTCTCTTTCGTTGAGAAAAAGGTGACCTCCTTGTTCCTTCAACAACAAAAACCCTTTCCCATGACAATAAGAAGAAACAAATTTTTTTTTATCATGCAATACAAATCCCTGACCAAAACTTGAAAACATATAATCCTGGAGATCATCATAAACAAACAAAGACTGTTGATTTCTTGTATGAACAATCAGGTGCTTTGGAGCAACAGTTGTTTCCTTAACAAAATAATTATGTGACACTTCAATAATAGGATTAAAAGGGTTCCTCCTATGATCAGTTGAAAACCTTCCACAAAGAAAATTATCCTTTGAAAAATGACCCCCATGATCATCCTCATAAACACAATCAATTCTTGGCTCATAAATAGAAAAATAGTTAATTGTATTTGTGAATTCACCTTGCTGTTATAAGTTATGAGCATATAAATCTGCATTCTCATTAGTAGAAAAATCATATTTATCAATTTCAAGACCTAAAAAAGAATTGAAATGTGAAAATGATGCAGAAAGTTGTCACAAATCTGACCTATTTTCATAAAAATCCTCATGTCGATATCCTTCTTCCAGTTGATTTGCATCCAAATCTGATTCGCGTTGCTCATTAGCTTTACTTTGTTCAAAACTTTCATCCCAAAATTTCTTTAGCAACCTCCGACAGGCTCGAACAATCTCCTCGATCTCCTCGGCATTAGTAAAAATTTGTTCAAGGGATGAGGATTCCCTCTCTCTGAGATAAAGGAACAACTCATGATGTTGATGTAGCTTATAATACAACATGGCAACAATTTCAGAAGGCCGGATCTCCAAAGGAATACTGTAATAAAAACTATGAAACCTCTTGTTGAATGTAGCAAGGGCTTCTTCCTTCCCTCTTCTCGTATTATTAAGTTCGATCAAATATTGATCAACCTATTTGTTTTCACCCCAATATCACAAGAATACATGATGAAAATCAGTCCATGAACAAATAGAACAAGCCTTCATATTTCTAAACCACAAAGCAACATCCCCGACCAAGGATTTGGAAAATAACCTCAAAATAAGATCCTCATGCATGATTTCAAAATTATCAATGAAATTCTCAAAATATTCCATGTGTTTTTCAGTTGTAATATGATGGTCTCCTTTAAACACGGGAATTTAATAAAAAAACACAGGAGGGTAAGCATTTAGGATAGGAGGCAGCTTGAGAGGTTTAAAAAATTATCTGATTCTTAATTGAGCTTCAATAGGCTGAACACAAAGGTCAATTGGCTGATTGCATGGTTCAAAAGGGACATAAGAAGGTATATCAACTTTTTAATCCACAGGTTTACAATATGAGTCAACTTCAAGAGAAATTGAAACATATGCCGCAATTTTATCAATAGGTTCACATGATGGGATACAATCAAGGTCAATAGTTGATGGAGAGGACAAATATTCATTAATCATGGGAGAATATGCATTTGTAGGATTACAATCATCTGAATAAAAAAAACATAGGATAACCCTCTTTACATGCAAAGGGAAAGACATGAATGAGCTGATATAGAAGAACAAAAGTTCATGGAGAAAGCTAATGAGATGATACCTGGTTTTTCCCTTCTGTGCTTTCATTTTTCTGTCAATAAGATTCTTCTTCCAGTGGAGTCTTAGATTCTGGAGTTGACAGGTGAATGATATGCAGTCTGATATATGTTCACTTCTTGTTCACCATCAAGAAGAGAATCTGATCAATGTTGTTCTCCCATGGAAGACTACTTCATTCTTTTTGTTCCCCGACAACGGTGCCAAAAGATGTTAGCACTAGAAGTTGACTCTTGACTACTAAAGAGTAAATCCTAGCACAAATTGTTTCAAAATGTTAAATAAAATAGTTTTAGAGAGGAGGGAGGATCACACTCTTGATCTCAATGTAGCTAGATGAATAAGATATTAAAACCTTGTCCCTATGTGTAGCAGATCAGGTAAATAAAACCTCAGTTGGAGTAAAAAGAGTATAAGGTATGATTAAGGAGGATTTATGAAACAAAATTGGAAATAATCAAATAACATATGTTCTTTAATATACTTGACTAGTAGAAGAATAAACCCACACTCATAAATCCTTTTTGAACAAGATTTAAAAGACTCAAACACACATGTGGCAAATATTGCACTATGCAAAATAGAGAAACCTTTTCAACACACACATATAGTCATATGAGAATATAACAGTAGTGATATGTTCAAGATGAGGAAATATAAGTGATAAACAAAGATGTGATGTACACACCAACTATCGACTTCATTAATACCTAAAATCTTTACATAGATGGGATGGATCACAATAGTCATATAATTAAAACCTTTAAGCCAAAACAAGGATCCAACAGTTCTCCCTCAGTCCCTCGGACTGAATCCTCCCCTTTTCTTTTGTTTTTCACCATAATATATAGCAATTACATAGTAAATTTGAGATCAAAAAGTTAACGGGATCAAAATCCACCCTTACCTAAAGATAGAAACAAATTACAACACTTTTGGGATAAGAAATATGCAAAATCAGGTAGGTTAATACTTTCTAGGAGTTGGTTTTTGACCCACTAGAAATGTGAAAATATATGATTTGATTGCATGATATGATGGAAAAATATCTGATATCCAACCTCAAAATAACATTTACATCTGATCTGATCAATTGGGATAGCTATCTTCACGAATTTCAAAAAAAATCTAGAATTCTGCAACAACAAAATATTGGCAAAATATGGAAAAATAAGTCTCAAAAATTATTTCATATTTTCCAAATAGTGATAGCTTTGTGAAAACGGGGATTTTTTTTTTATATGAGCTTATTGTTAACAAAATGCTCTTTCATTTTCCCAAAACACCTCTCCATTTCCTCGTAATATGTGCCCAAAGAAGATGACTAAAAAAGGAAAATTCATGTATTTTCAAATCTGAAAAATGAGTTATAGAGATTTGTTTGTATATACCAAATAATGACACCTGTGTAAAAAATGAGGGAGGTTTTTTTATATGAGTTTGTGCTTGAGAAAAACGTCTTTAATTTTTTCAAAATACCTCTCCATATGGTCATAGTATGAGTTTGAAATTGACTGCAAAAAACAATCTTTTCCAGAAAATCTCTTGTTTTCTGTGTGGAGAGTTGCGAGAACTTCTTGTAGCGACATACAAAAAAACATTTTTGGACATTTTTAACACCTTTCCTTGCTCGGGTTATATCTAATAATAACAAAAGGAGGAACGTTAACTTAAATACAAGGAAACAAAAAGGTTCTTCCATTATCAGTCATCTTTCAATCAAAATTTAGGATTTTCATTGAAGGTGAAATTCTCAAACTACAAACTCTTCTTGAAAAACTGATGTAGCTACTTTTGCCAGCAAATCCAAATTTTTCCTTCTTGTCTTCTTGGTTTGAGAACAAGTTTTTATTCTCTTGAGATTATCCCCTTCATATATGATCGTAGGGCTTGTCCTTTCTTATTCTTTTTACTCTTTTTTCTTGTAGAAGCTTTGTCTTTTCTTGACCCATCCGACACCAAAATACAAAACCCTGAGAAATACTTAAGAGGAACCTTTGTCAAGCATATGATCATAGTTTTGGGCTGAAATCCTGGAAATATTGGTGTCGATTACTTGGAATTTTAATTTATTTTATGGCATTGAAAATGGATGTTTCAAAGAAGTGACAGGAGTAGCACAATAAAATAGGCAAGCATATGGAGAAAAATAGAACAGTTGCAGTGCTACTTTAGTGAATTTTGTTATCGGGGTCTGGAAATTCGTGTAGCACCTTTTGAGGCAAAAAATTGGCACTGCAAATATTGATACTAACAAGAGATTTTCTAGTATATGAAAGTTCAAGGATCATGGATCTTGTGATGTGACATGGAAACCTGACATAATTTTTAATTTTTAGCGCCAAACTAGATGTATGCGGGTTGTAGTGGAGAAACTTGCATATATGTTTGTTGTCTAATTACGAGGGCAAATATGTGTGGAAAAATGTTATTTTTTGGCTCTAGATGATACAAAAGGGGACTTCAAGTCTTCATAGGGGAATGGATAGACCATCCAAGCAAGTTGCATGGGGTGAGGAAAAATATGCTATAACACCTACCTTCACACATTATGTATTTTTGAAGCACTGGTAAATATTTCTTCCATTCCTCCTTGAGCCATGTATTCATGATTCCCTTTCTCCATTCTCGATTTTGGTGATCCTTGGTGAGAAATTGATTGTATATGTTCCCTACAATTTATTTCTTTTGAACCATCTTTCACCATCGATAGGTAAATTGAAGGTTACAAAAATGGAATGCTCAGAAACCTGGATGATTAGGTTCCCAACCCGAGTTTGATACCCATCAAAATTATTTGAAAATGTCATGGAAACTTCTATATGATGACTTTGAAATGCACTGCATAATTGGTACCAATGTGCCTAGACAAATTTATGTCTGATTTCTGGTAGAGATTTGAAAATCTCTATCTCATCTAGTTCTAATCGAAGAAGATGGCCAACTTTGTTGCGTCCCATATCTGAGATTACAAACCCTAAATTATGCTCCAATGAGGGTTTTCTTCTTTACAAATTAGGGCTTGATCATAACCTGCAACTATCCAGTATTTCTTTCATACAGAAATGTCATAAATGTCACCTTCAATAAAATAAAATAAAAACTAAAAACGAATTCAAATTTATGAAATCATGAAGACCAAATGGACTATACCATATCGTTTAACAATATCTTGGATGTTTTTATCAAAATCCTCAAGTAATTTACACAATCTATTTATTATGTTGAACTAAAACACGATCTTTGATAAGATAAGATATCGATCCGATCCTTGGAATAATTTCAAAAAATGGCAAGTGAAACATGCATATGAAAGATTACTTGGAAATGCGCTGTCAAAACTTATGGTTTTTTGCAACAGGTTATTTGGAAATAGTGTTATTGTAGCACTACAAAAACCACACTATTTTTGCAACGAATGCATTTTGACCTCAAAACTTAGGAAAGCCTCACACATTAGGAAATTAAATCAAGCCATCTCAGATGTGACCAATTAAAACTTATGCAATCACTTCTTAACATATCTTATAAGAAACAATGAAATTAAATTAAAACAAAGGCAACCAAACCAAAAAGTGAACAGAACACATGAAGTATAAAGAAAATAAAGGAAAGATTAATATGGAGAAATATTATGGGTGAGTAGGCTAGGATTAGGGATGAAGGAGAAGTAATGCATGTCGGTTTAGGTACTAACACACCATGTGTCAAGGAATCATTGACACAAAGTGGAAGAATATAGAAAACAAGAAGATTATTTGTGGTCAACGATAAACTATGGGATAAGGCACATTTAAGCAACTCGATACATAGCCAATCTTATCCCTTGTTCTATAAATAATATTTTATTATTTATGATAGATCTCATACGTTGTAAAATTATGGGATAGGATTCTATCTAGACAACTCTCCTTTTCCCAGTAGTTATTACTATAAATATGGGATTCAAATAGAGAGAAGGGGGTAGAGGATTAAAAAGGAGACTTGTGATTGCAGACTTGATATTATGTTAAGGATAATTTCCAAATTTCAATAAAAAGACTATTGATTCATTTGATGGTGTTTTGATAATTGTATAGGATTGTAGTCATCCTCTACAACATATGCCAGGATAGGAAGGCCCCTACTTTGGTATATGTTGCATTGTTTAGTTAATTTTTATTGTTTCCTATTTTATTAAGTTATTTTATAACATCAATTATCCATTAAATTTATTGAATTAACTGCTCAGAATTTTGTTGCATGAACATTCTAATCATGTGATTGAATGAAAGATTATAATCAGTAAATCAGCATTTGCAATTATAGTAAAGACTATTTGAAGGTTGAATATAATTTTGATTTGAGTGTGAACAGTCTTTAAATTATGTTTTTCTTATTATTGCTTCAAGATAAATGCAAGTGTATAATAGTAGAAATATTCTATTCAAATAAAAATTATAAAAATAATTGATTATGCACAAACAGTGCCTGCACTTCACAAGTTTACGTACTCTGCTCAATAATTAAATGTAACATAATTTATACATACAAATTTACTGACAGAAAGAAAAATAATTTTTAAACAAATGAGAGCTCCCTCTATGCCTGGGAATCATCCAAGAAGTCTTGATCTAGTGGAAGGATATGCTACTCGAAGATACCACTTGGGAACCATCCACAATCCTACAACAATTTCCACATATCCAACCTCGAGGACAACACTACTTTTGAAGGGGGAGATCATGTTGGGGCCTCACCCTAAATCTCCTAGTTAAGGGAGTAGGTTGTTACTTAATGTATAGTGGCCATAGTTATTAAATAATATCCACTAGGTAGTTATATTATGTAATCAATAATGTAAGGATGCCTCACTAAATAAGGTCCACTAGGTAGTTGATGTAGCATCATTAATGAAGGCCCACTAGGTGATTAGGGTTTTGGATAGACATAAACTACTTATAGTGGTAGAAGCTATGTAATTGGATGCCCATTGATTAATATTATAATGGGGACCTACTCAATTGGAGTTTTCCCCCTCAAAGAGGTAAGCGAACATGACTTCCTATTCATATTATCAATAAAGGTTTTCCTATTGTTGGTACTTTAATACTTTGGTTCTATTTTATTTTCTTCCTATTGCTCAATTTATGTCAATATTGATTTGATTTTTGTAATTTATCTATGTAGGTACACCACAAAAATCCACCAAGAAGCTTAATGGTCACTCAGGTTAGATGAAAACCAATAGAAGGAATAATGACAAGGGCTATAGAAAAAGTTATAAATAGAACCATTGAATTCAATAAATTGGTTATCTTCTTGGTATTACAAGCTATCTTCATATGTCAACAAGAGACTATAAGTATTGCAATTGGTTGTATACCATTCTCTTGTTTCATGTTTTTCTTGATGCTTGTAGGTGTAGACAAGTCTCATGCTTGTGAGCCATGTTCTTACATATCTTTTACATTGCTAATAAATTGGTATGATAGGGGTTATCTATCAATAGATTGTATATTATTATTGGTTTCTCAAAGCTTTGTTTTTTTGCATAAGCTATAGTTGGTGAACTAGTCCCCCAACTAATTGTTTTTAATAATGTTTTGTGTAAACATGTTCTTTATAGCTCCTAGATAGGATATACATAGTTGCATTTCATTTTAAATCATTAAACTTAGATTACAATAGTTGGGCCATAATCGGAGGGATTATTGTAGGTGAGCATTCTTGACATTTTCTACCATTTCTTACAAATTTGAGACTATTTAGGATGATTCTGAATAGAAATCACATCCATCTAATTCTTAGGACTAATGCACAATGCTTCCAATTCCATGGATAAGAATTTTCTCATTAAAAACTTAATTTTCAATGGATGTTAATGCATTTAGTGCTCCAAGCAAGAATTGGTTTCATTTTTTTTTCTATTACTTGACATTTCCATCTAATGACAAGGCCAATTTGATCCTTAATTGAGCATCCTCGTTCCCAAATCAAAGTCATAGTGTCGCTTATTGGATAATACATCCTCTTGTGCCTCTAAATTGATTTTCCTTTGTGGCATTCATTACAAGTTTCAAAAAACAACAACGATATTGATTTAAAAGGGAAATACTGTTTATTATCTTTATCTTGCTCTTTGTGGCATGGATAGTAGATCTTTGGTATGACATGCCTCGATTTCTTCTTCTTTTAAACTTCTAAGAGAAGATTTACTTATCTTGTATGTTTGTTTAAATATTGGTTGACAAAGTGATCATTGTAAGAAGTTTAATAATGGATTTTCAATGATGATATTCTAGTAAGCTCATAGATTGGATCAATTCAATATGCACTTGATTTTCCTAGAATTTTGAATGAAGAGTTTGGTGTTTGTAGAGTTAGCTTGAAATCAATTTCCCTTTGAGCCTTTGATAGTTGCCCATCTTTCTTTGAATTATTACATTGGTGGAATGAAAATGTAATTGTTCAAGGAAGATAAATTGATATGGATGCATTCTCTTGTTGTTAGATTGAATCTTTCATTACATGGATGACATTCAAGCCTGATTAATAATGGAAAAAGGGAAGGATTATAGATTGTGCATGCAGATTTATATGCTAGTTGAAATAAAAGAATTGAATAAAGAAGAAGGCTTGCATTCACAAAGTCACGAACCAATTTTCTCATTCCCTTATTATACCCATATTGTTGCTTTCATATTTTTTAACGAGAGGTTATAGAGAGATGAGTGGTTGTGAAGTTTTTAGGGGGTATGCATATATTTGATACACTAGAATGTGATCTCCCATGATAGAGTTGTAAGCAAGAGTTATGAAGGAAGCTTTGGTTTGGATTCCTTATGGAAAGACTTCACCACCATAATTAATTCTTGAATCCAATCGTTCCCTGTGAAGATTCATAAATAGAAATTGAGCTCATTTGAATGCCTATTAAGGTTTGTGGCTTGTTTATGCAATATGGATGAGAAAGAAACCTTTTTTTTGTTTATACATTATTTATAGATTGAATAGAACAATGTCCAATTAAATCCCTTATGTGTTGATGACAGTGAAAGGACATGATGCATGCATAAAATAGGTAGAATATTCATGGGAGGATTTCATCAACATGTCCTGAGTATCAAAACCTTCACTCGAAATTAAATGGAAGAGGAAACTTCCAAGGAAAGATGTTAGTAATTTTTTCAAAAAATCTCATAACAAGCAAGATATAACAAATAAAGTGATGAAGCTCGTGTGAAGAGGGTGAAACATCTATCCAATTTCATATGGAAAAGATCAAAATC
>ML817372.1:9578-20892 GCA_009831015.1 Picea engelmannii
TGGTTTTATTCCAGTTGCAGGGTTTCCTACAGAGCCTCTACCTACGTCTGAAACTTTTGTTGTTGCAATGGGTATTTTAAGTGTTGGAGTAGTGAATTGACAAACAAGTGTCGATGCTGCATATCAGTCATGAGGTATTTTAACTTTCCCTTCAGTTGCTTGAATATCTGATCAATCTCCCATACAAAATCTCCTGGTTTCTGTCAGATTTCAATCATCTCATTCATGTAATGATATTCTGAGCTTGGCTTATGGAACTCATTTATTAGTAACTTATTAATGTCTTCCAGTGTCCTTGTTGTCCCAGGAGCATTGTTTTTGTCTAGACTCATGTACCAGTCTAGTGCGCGGTCTCTTAGTGTAATATCTAGATGTGCAAGTTTGGTATCTTCATCAATGTTCTGTTTTGCTTCCCAGATATTTGCACAAATGAACAAATGCTTCTCAGGGTCTTCTGTTGCTTCTCATTGAAATTATGGTAACCTGATGGTGGGATCGTGTCCTGCCATTTTGAATGCCGAACTACTACCTCCGCGCGGTGTAGATACCTAACTAGTGCTGCTTGAATTGGCTCCTCCAGTTGTTGTTCCTTGTGTAGATGTACTTCCTGCTGTCTGAATGCTTCTGAACTTCGGTTGTCTAAACGGTGGTGTTCTCTTTGGTGTATTAGTCACACATGGGTTTATGGGTTCCACACTGACATTGATATGGATAGGATTGTTTCCTTCTTTGCCCATTCTTGGACCTCTCATCTTTCTTTCATATGTTGTGCTCAGGATTTCCTCATCTTTTCCACAACCCGAAGATACTCTACCTCTTACTCATCACTCGCCAAGCCTTCCCTCGCGGCTACAAATCTCTTCTTGGTTTTCACCTTATATTGGTAGGGTACTCTGCTACACGTCTTTCCAACTGTTGCCATGATATGCTTGATCTGGTCATCGTCCATCATGATTTTGTCCAAGGGTTCCTCCTTCTTTCCCGTATATTTTTCTCCTTCCATTTATCCTCTTTCTGTCAGTGCTTCCCCCCATACCCCCATGCATGCATGGAAGTTTAGCCGTATGATTCCATCGTCATTACACCTTTGTTATATAACATTATCTTAATAGAATTATACAACAATCGAATGTACCTTCCTCTAGGTCCACGTAGAAATTCTTGCTCTGCTGCACTGTACGACTTCGTTGTGTCGACTGCAAACTCTGTTATAAAGCCTACCACAATACTATCCAGCCAAAAATCTGCTACGTGGGTGAATTTGTTGTTCACCTGCTGTAACTTCTCAATCTGTACTGGGGTCCAATATAGCTGTCGAATCTGGTTCGTTGCATGGTTATCCTTCAACCTTAGTATCCACTCCTGCAATAGATGTGGAAAATCGCAGAAAAAGACTTTGTGTAAATCAGTAAACACGTATTTCTCAAGATATTTGAGAGGTGTTAGTCTAGGGTTTCTATTTCATTTCTGTGCAAACTCTATCTCCTTAGTTCTTAGCCAATTTTTGATCTCTGGTTTTGTGGGGTTCCATGGTCTCAAAATTCCCTTCTAATGGCTCATTGCTCTCTTCCCTAGCCTCCGACAGATCTTTGACTTATCACGTCTACTCAACCCTCTCTTGTTCCTACCAATGAAAACATAACCATTTGTTGGTTTTTAACTACTATACTGTCTTAGTTTGTATTGACCAAGGGTTCATGTCTTTTAGGTTTCCAACAAAGCCTGTAAAACTATCGGCTCTTCTGGTGAACCAGAAGGAAACACAACACACAGAATGCGCTACGTAGTCTCACCCGAGATAGCTTTAACGGGTGGCTATAAGACTTAGGCGTTTACAACCTAGGATTGAGTGTGAGATAAGGGAGCTATTTATTGAACCATTATTATAACTTGTACATGCAACATACTATTATCCACGACTATGCAGTAAACCCAACAATTATTCCCTCAATATCACAACAATGTTTAATAGGAAATGTAACAATTCATTCATTAAGCATAATAATAACTACTGAAGACAAGAAGGATATGCATTCATTCATCACATGACACAGATGTTACCATGGTTCACCCCCTCCTGGGACACACCCATAAAGATTTGGCTCTCAGCTCTTTTATTATAGTGTTTCTGCATCTACAATGCCGCATGCTTACAAATATTCTTAGTCGGGTAAGATTTATATGAGGCGGACTAGATCGCATCATGATCCACAGCCTATGATCTAACCCTCAAGATCTACCTTCCTTCCTCTCCTCTAGCTCAACAACTTATACAAAATAAATCACACAACAAAACATTACATATCGCATCAACTCGTGCGTAACTACAATAGTAAAAAAAATCAGAACAATACAATAAGCCAACCCTCTATGATACTTAATTATTGCTATTTATATGCTTCTGGCTCTTTATTCGTTTACAATACATTACCAAAATCCTAACCCTACCATCATTAGGTCTTCCCTGCATGCGCGCATGCTACTCTTCCTTCTAGCTGTCGCTTTCCTCATGCATGCTTTCTTTCCCAAAACCGCCTTTATTTTCCTCTTTGGTCTACATCCAATAACATTCAAAACAAATTAATTCTCAGAAACAACACTGACAAAACTCCCTACGATCTATGGAAAGGAAGACCAACAAATGTGAAGAAATTCAGAGTTTTTGGAAGCAAATGCTACATCAAAAGAGAAGATGGCAGAATGGGAAAGTTTGACTCTCATGTGGAAAAATGAGTACTTGTTGTTTACTCAAGTACAAGGAAAGCATACAAGTGTTACAACCTGAGATTGAACAAAGTTGTGGAAAAAATCAACGTAATAATTGATGAAACATGTAGACAAGAATTAAAGGAAGAAGAAAATGAATCAATGGAACAACTTTACGAAGAAGAAATAGAAGATGAAAAAGAAGTAAAAGGGGAATATGAAGAGGATCTGATAGAAGAAAAAGAGCAAGTTCAACAAGTGCCTCCAAAGACACCTAGTAGACGAGTACATAAGAATCATCCTTCAAATCATATTATTGGAAACAAAGATGCATGAGTTGAGACTAGAAGAAGAATCTGTTCACAAGAACAAACACACCTAGCACTCTCATCTACGATTGAACCAACCTGTTTTGAAGAGGCCAACAAGGATGAAGTTTGGAATAAGGCCATGGATGAAGAATTGGATCAAATAGAGAAAAATGACACTTGGGAATTGGTTCCAAGACCAAAAGGATAAGAATGTAATCGACACAAAGTGGGTATACAGGAAAAATTGAATGAAGATGGACGTGTTACAAGGAAAAAAGATAGATTGGTATGTAAAGGATATGCACGGGTTGAAGTAATCGACTTTGAAGAGACATTTGCCCCTGTTTTCAGAATGGAAACAATCCGATTAGTTTTATCTTATGCATGCTCCAAAAATATTAAAGTGTATCAAATGGACGTAAAATAAACTTTTCTGAATGGGGAACTTGAAGAAGAAGTCTACATTGAACAACCATAAGGATTTCAGTTGTCAGAGAACACAGATTGTGTGTGTAAATTAAATAAGGCCTTGTATGGTCTAAAACAGGCTCCTAGAGCATGGTACTCTATACTGGATAAATATCTACAACATGCAGGGTTCAGAAAAGGAAGTGCAGACAACAACCTCTACATCAAGGTAACTCAAGATAGTATTCTATTAAATGAAGTTTATGTTGATGATATTATTTTTGGAAGTACTGATGATAGGTTAAGCCATAAATTTGCAAAGGACATGCAGAATGAATTTGAAATGTCATTACTTGGAGAACTATCCTTCTTTCTGGGTCTTCAGATACATCAAAGCAACCAAGGAATTTTTATTTCTGAAATCAAGTATATCAGAGAATTGCTAAAGAGGTTCAGAATGGAAGATTGCAAATCAGTTATCACTCCCATGCAAACCAGTTGCAAGTTGAGAAAAGATGATGATTCAAAGTCTACAAATCAGAGGCAATACATGTCAATGATTGGTAGCCTACTATATGTGACAACGTCTAGGCCAGATGTAATGCAGGCAGTTGGACAGGTGGCATGATTTCAAGCAACACCAAAGGAATCACATGTATTAGAAGTGAAGAGGATTTTCATATATCTCAAAGGAACATAAGAGTTTGGATTGTGGTATCCAAAAGTAAAGGATCTATCACTTATTGCCTACACAGATGCAGATTGGGCAGGTTGCATTGATGACCTACGAAGCACCAGTGGAGCAACGTTCTACTTGGGTGAGTGTTTAGTATCATGGCTAAGCAAGAAACAATCATCAATATCTTTATCTACAACCGATACATATTATATTGCAGCAACAACATGTTGTACACATGTTCTATGGATGAAACAAACTCTGACATATATACATGTTGAGTATGATGAGACCATTCCAATATATTGTGATAATACAAGAACCATCAATATCTCAAAGAACTCAGTGATGCACTCAGAGACGAAGAACATTCCAATCAAGTATCACTTTCTATGGGAACAGGTTGCAGAAAAGAACATCAGAGTTGAATATGTGGGCACAAAAGAACAAGTGGTAGACATCTTTAAAAAATCTCTTCCACGGGAAGCCTTTGAGTATCTTCGCCAGAGACTCGGAGTTATTTCTACTCCAAAATGAATGGTTTTGAATGATTATCTTATATGTCTTAGATGTATATGAGGAAACACCATAAAGAGGAAAATTAAGGTTGGTAGATCAGACGAGTCAGTTAGGGGGAGAAGCCCCAAATGGAATGATACCTTTGCCATTGATGACAAAGGGGGAGAGATTTATAAGATGCAGAGGACATAGGCATGGTTCCATGGGGAGCGTTGGTCACAAATATGCAGTCATGGTTCCAGGGGGAGCGTTGGTCACAAAGATGCAGGCATGGTTCCAGGGGGAGCGTTGGTCACAAAGATGCTGGCATGGTTCCAGGGGGAGCATGAGTAATATGATTTCAGTATTGCATCAGAGTGTTTCCATCAATTCCAAAGGGGGATATTGTTGATTAATTGGGTTGGTTGTCATTGATATCAACCCTTGAAGAAAGTCTGGTAGTGAATTCCAGTAGCACAAAGGTTTGGGTAATGGACCCAAGTTTGTTTGATGTATAATGGTATGATTTTTGATATATTTGTATGTAAGACTATTCTATATGGATAGTACATGTCATGCCATTTCCAGTGGTATGTGGAACGTCACATAACTCCTCACGGTTTGAGAGTTATGACCTTACAAAATTGAAGGACCCTCATATGATTGGCTTGAAGCCCCAAAAGGTCAAAGAAGTAAAAGTGCTTGCAAAGAAGAAATTATTTAAATAATAAAGTGAAGTGACAAAGTCAAAGAGGATTATTTAAATAATAAAGTGAAGTGACAAAATCAAAGAGGATTATTTAAATAATAAAGTGAATTGACAAAGTCAAGGAGGATTATTTAAATAATAAAGTAAATGGAGAACTTTCTAATTATGGAAAGTGGTTTTAAGAAGGTTAACCCTAAAATGAAGAAAATGGGTTAAGTGGTCAAGTGACTATTGGATACATGGACAAATGGGAAATTGGGCAAAGTTGGACATAGGTGACTATGTGGACAAAGTGGCCTTGAAGATGCTTCTAAGGAAGCTACTTGGAGAGTATAAATAAGAGGAAAGACTCTCTCATTTAAAACACACTTGGGCATATTGAATATCTACAGGTGACTGAGGTAACCAAAGAATATCTAAGACAAATTTCAGAGGGAAGGTGAAGTAAAGAAGGTCGAAATTCAAGGGAGGATAATTCTTTTGATGATGCTTTCTAAGGTATGTTATTTATAGGTCATCTCACCATTTTCGAAATAACTTTTTTTCTAGAATGATTCAGACCGTGAAATTGGGAGGCCATTGAGGAAACATATCCAAGTATCCGTGGTACGAATATCAACTTGTGGGTCGTTGTATTTTTGGATTTACACTTCGTGTCAAATAGGGTTTGTGGCTAGTTCTGAAACTAGTCTAAAACAGGTGTTTTGGGTAAAAACGTCATAACTTCTTCATAAAAGATCCAAATTCAGTAAGAAAAATTATGTTGGTTAGAGTACAGTCTGTAGTTCTCTATGTAAAATTTTCAGATCTATACAACAAATATTCTGTGTGGGGCACACTCTACAAGTTCACTCTCTAGAATAAGTCAGAATTCAACAAGGTATGCCATTTTTGCTATAACTCCTTTTCTGAGAGGTTCCAAGTAGTGAAACCTGGAGAAATTGCATAAAACACACTGAAGAACATTGTGTACTATTTTCATATCTTTATTCATTACAAGTACATAGTTATGATTATTTCAAGTTAGGGTTGTTGACTAATCCAAAACTAGTCATGTGAGACTAAAGTAAAGTTTGATGAAAATTCTAGTCTCTTGTTGTTAAAGTTAAAGAAGGTTTGTAGGTTGAGGTATAGGTTGGTTCATGGTTGATGCACTTGTTTATGGTACAAGTTCATTACAGGTTGTTTGGTACAAGTTGGTGCATGGTTGATGCACTTGTTTATGGTACAGGTTGAGGTACATGTTGATGCATGGTTGATACATGGTTCAGGTTATTGGTACATGTTGTTTGGTGCAGGTTTATTGGTACAGGTTTACAGTTGTATATCTCACAGTGATAGTGTGACATTGGTTCCATAATTCCACTTATACGTCAGGGCGGTTGGACGGGGCAAGGACATGTGGTTGTAACCACCTTCCAGTTGTAGCTGGAGAACATAGGGGGTTGTATCCTCCTTCTGGTTGTAGCCTGAGAAGCTAGGGGGTTGGAGCCTCCTTCCAGTTGTAGCTGGAAAACAAAGGAATTTGGTTCTTCCAATGAATGTAATTCTTCAAGACATATAAGAAAAAACATTCTGTGGTTTTCTCCCGCTTTGGGTTTCCACGTAAAAACATTGGTGTACTGTGTATGTGTATGATTGTTCATTTTTTCATTGTTTACATTGATATAAAACTTGCATTATATGGTTAAAAAGAATTAGATTGCTCTATTACTAATTCACCCCCCCTCTCAGTAATACAAGAACTTTCTCATGCCTCCTACTCTTATTTATACTAATTCTATCTCCTAAAGATTATTTTAGAGGAATATCTTTCTAAAAGCAAAAGGTTTTATTAAGTATTCTTACATCAAATTTCTTCACATTGTTAAATAGGCCTTATCAACTAATATCAGCCTTTATTACATGGAAAATATATTATTCTAACTACGTGAGGGGTTATGGATGTTGGGTCCCTAACATGCCCTCCCCCTTGAAGAACAACCTTGTCCTCAAGGCTTGAGATGAGGAAATTGTTGTAGAATGGTGATTGACTCCTAGGAAACATCTTCTGGATTTATATCTTTCCATTGAACTAACACTTCCTTGATGGTTCGATGATAGAGACAATGGTCTCACTAGTCCAAGACTTCTTGTGGCTGCAACCAAATGGAACCTTCTTCATCCAACTCAAGGAGACTGGTTTGAGTTTGGCACTTAGTTCCAATCACTTTATTTAAGCATGATACATGAAAAATAAGATGGATCTTAGAATGAATGGGCAAAGCTAACTGGTAGGCCACGAGCCCCACTCGCTTGAGAATTGTATAAGGACCATAAAATTTGGGAGAAAGTTTCTAATAGTGTTCAACTTTCAGTGAAGTATTCTTATAAGGTTGTAGAAAAAGAAACACTTGGTCCCCTTCAACAAATTGATGTTCGAAACGACCTTGATATGCTTGTTGCTTCATGCAATTCTGAGCCATGACCACATTTTCTTTGAGGGTATAGAGAATGGTCGCTCGGACGGTAAGGTTGTTGTCAACCTCTTGAACCTTGGAGACACCTGGAATGTATGAGAGAAATGATGGTGGATTTTTTCCATAGACGGCTTCAAAAGGATTCATGTGAGTATTAGTATCACTCATACATATTGGGTCAAAATTTGACAAAATATTACGACGATATGGGTTAAATTAATTGTATCGTCGCAAATTCATTTTTTTCGGGGCTCCCCGATATTCATCGTACTTTTGACGATATTATTCCTCCATCGATTTTGCGATGCAATGTACCCCACATATCAATGGAAGTTCATTCTCTTGCGAAGAAAGTTAATTGATCTATCGATGTAACTTTGGTCGCTATAACGATGAAAGTTCATCGATATCGAGATGCACCTTCGACATAAGAGAACAAACTTCCATCGATATACTGATGAATTTTGTGGTTTTCAAAAATGTCCATATAGCCATTTGAAAGTGCCTAATGATCATTGACTTAGTCAGTTTTGACATGGTCAAAACACACATTAGAAGTTCGACGAAAGTTATAGATATCGACAATTTTATTGTAGGTGTGACATTTGTAAGAGCTTAATTGTATGATCATTGTTCAACACATGTAATAGTATTTTTTCTATGACTTGTGCCTTGTTTCACATGAATTCTTTATTTATATAGCTTGGATTTTGGGCGTACTTTGAAGGTTAGAAATTTTTAATATTTATTTGTCTCGTTTTAATTTTTAATTGGATCAACCCAGCTAATTAACCCAACTTAGGCCCTATTTTTTGTGGGGACAAAAATTTAATTTGTCTAGGAAATAGGTATATATGAACATGTCTACTCAATTGCTATTGGCCTAGTTGTCTTTTATAATTGTTTAACGATTTTCTTACTTTCTTATAGTGAAGCTTTGAAGCTTATGCGGTAAAAATGTATATATTTGTATGGTTAATTTTGATCTGTTGAGTAATTGTTGACTAGCAATCTTATGAACATTTAGTAAATCAATGACGACAATTGATTAATTAACTCTAAACATACAAATGGGGTCAATATTCGACGACATTTGTACTCTAAGAAAATGTTTGTATATTGTTCTTATATTGCATATTTAGTGGGTTTTTTTTGTAACATGAAATCACAATGCCAAATAATAATAACAACATTACAGATGAAGAAAATGAAAGGAGGATTGCTAGGTTAAAGGTGACATTAGAGGTAAAGGGTACTGCGAAACTTGAATGCCCTTGCAATAAATGCAGGGGCTTTAACAGAAGAAGACTTGTAAGAAAAAAAGTTGAGAGACATTGCTGGATAAATGGGCATGTTGAAGAGGAGTTCACATATCGTCCCATGGTAATTTATTTATTATTATATATTGTCTTTGTATTGAGTGTATTTAATTTTTTTTCTTTCATTTTAATATTTGTTATATAGACTAGTTTTATTGATTGTTTGTAATTAAAAAGAAAAATCCTCCTAGGTGTGCAGTGTCGAAGAATGTGTCTAGTAGTAGTAGAAATATTATTGTACAGAATGAGGAAGATGACTGTATGGATATTGAAGATCATCATGATCAAGTTAATTATTATACGAAAGAAGATGACACCAATAATAGCGTTGAGCTAGATGATGTGATAAATAGATTGATCCATGACATCGTTTCTCCTATCGATGAGGAAAAATTTGATGATATTCATGATGTACCTATGCTTGAGAAAGCACAACAACCCCTTTATGAAGGCTTAAGAACAAATATTCTATAAGATATAATTTTGTTGGTGAACTTGAAGGTATTGGGTGGTTTGTCAAACACCTATCTCACACATATCCTAAGGTAAATAACAATATAATTCATCACATATACATAAAGGTTGAAATTCTTTCTCTCTTTTTTTAGTGTCAATGAATGTGTAATATATTAAGGATGTGATATTTTTTATTACTATTATTTACATTAACTAGTTATTTTTTATGTTGTAGATTGTTAGGTGATTTTTTATTACCACCATCAAATAATCTACCTTGCACATACTGAGAGTTATCTTCCATTATGAATGATATCAGAATAGAGTATTAGGTTATTGATGCATGTACCAATGATCATATTATATATTATGGAAAATATGCATCAGAAACAAAATGTCCACAATGTCAAATCAGTAGATATCGAATCAATCAAGTAACAAAGAAGGTGCCTCATAAGGTCCTTTGTCATATTTCGATAATTCAACGTTTTCAACGACTATTTAGGTGTGAAAGCATAGCACAATTTATGGATTACCATGCACGACACATAAGTGAAGATGGTATTCTTTGAATGCCTGTAGATGCTTTTGCATTTAGGAACATCAAAGAAATATGGCTGATTTTTAAAGAAGAACCTCATAATATTAGGCTTTCATTGGTAGTTGATGGTGTCAATCCTTTTGGTGAGCTCAGATCTATTTACTCAGTGTGGCCTATTTTTGTTATAAACAACAACCTTCCTCCTTGGATGCCAATAAAGAGGGAGCAAAAAATGTTGGCAATGGATGTCCTAGGTATTTGTTTATAATATTTGTTTGAATTACGTACTAGTTCCATTTCAATTGTCTTATTCATTGCATTATTTGTTATACATATACAAGGTAGTAATTACATGTATGCTCAACCAATTAGGTAAGTACCAAATGAAAGATATGAATGTATATCTTGAGCCTCTTATCGACAAGATACAAAAGTTATGGGATGACATCACTATGTACAACGACTCTAGACCAATAGGTAAAAAACAATTTCAATTTCGTGGAATACTTACATGGACAATTCATGATGCCCTAGGGATAACACATTTTTGCGGTATGTAACACATTACTGCACTTTAATAATATATAATTTATGAAAATATTATGCATGTTTTTTCTTAAATATTTATTCCTTGTTATATAACTAATGCACTCATCCAAGTTTTTGTATTCATTCCCTACAAAAACCAAGAGTTCACCCACATAGTGCACAACAAACACATGCTAATTGTTGATTAAGGTTGGTTGTCATTGATGTCAACCCTTGAAGAAATCTCCGTAGCACAAAGGTTTGGGTAATGGACCCGATATTGTTTGATGTAAATATGAATCATTATTGATTTTTCATGGTTGATAAGAAGTAAATATGGATGAACTCCAAATTGGTCCCCTTATGGTGAAAGCCCTCACGGGAAGACACTTTGTAGAGTAAGAGAACCCATGCTTAATTGTGGAATAATGAGATGAAGGATAGTGAATTTTTCAGGGAAACTATCTTAGATGGATAGTTCTTATCATTCCATATCCGGTGGTATGTAAAACGTCACATATCTCCTCACAGTTAGAGAGTTATGACCATGTGAAGTTGGAGAACCCAGGTTTGGGTAATGGACCCAAGTTTGTTTGATGGATAACGGTATGATTTTTGCTATATTTGAAGGTAATACTATTCTATATGGATAGTACATGTCATTCAATTTCTGGTGGTATGTGGAACGTCACATAACTCCTCA
>ML817372.1:20992-35570 GCA_009831015.1 Picea engelmannii
GACACTACTAGTAAATATCCAAGAAAAGAGGAACCGGAATAACCAAAATGTTCAGTGGATTTCAGCTGAAGCAAGGGATGAAGGACGAAACATCAACATAGTTACCCATGGAGGAGCTAAAACAGGTACTGACGAAGGTTGACAGGAACCAGCACAAAAACAATGGGTGAATAAGAAAAATTAACCAAGGAAACAATTTGATGCACATAATGAGAAGGCAATATTTAAGGAAGCCAGACAAGAATTTCATAAGGAGGACATGGCGTCGACTTCAACTGCACAGCAAAACAAGGAAGAACCAGAGTACGAGATGCCTCCATCATTGGATCATACCAACAAAATGAAACCCATGGGACAAGTAAGTATAATCAAAGGCTTTTTGCAATCACGTGTGAAGGTATTAAGTGATCCATCATCTATAAAAATATTGCAAAATATAATAGAAAAATTTAGCATTGAGACGGAAGGAAAGATAGAACCAAAAACAGTCAATCACTTACACACAAGAAGAAGAACAAGGAGGGAGTTTAGACTGAATGCCAACATTGGAGATTTCAATATGGGAGATATCATACTGGATCTAGGATCTGAAGTTAATGTATTACCAAATAAGACATGGCAATGCATGGGAGAGCCAACATTAGGATATTCACATGTTCAATTGAAACTGGCAAACCAACATAGAGTCCTACCAATAGGTAGACTGAAAGGAGTGATAGTCGACCTAGATGGAGTGTGCACTAAAGACGATTTTGAAGTCATTGAAATAGTGGATGGCACAACACCTTACCCAACATTGCTTGGTCTGGATTGGGCATTTGACAACCAGGCCATAATCAACTTGAAGATCAAGAAAATGACATTTGATTCAGGTGAATACAGGTTCATCGCGCCATTAGACCCATCAGAAGGGGAGAGGTTTGTAGAACCTACCCGCCTAGACTTAGAGGAAATCAGCCAGTTGTACAGAACAACAGTGCACGACGAGGACTACGTAAACCCAACTGCAGATGGGATACTCAATTGGTGGAGAATTACTTCATGTGAAATAGATTCAGATATAGGTTTATAAAAATGGAAACAAAGGATACATGAAGTATCCACGAGAATATGTGCAAGAATAGATCGCACAATAAGATGGGTAGGCACAGAAATCAGAGAACCACCCATTTTTCATGGAATAAACGATTTGGAAACATTCTTGGCACAGTACGAAGACGAAGTCTTATAGAACCAGAGATGGTTATCACTTGATCTAGCACTCAAGGCCACACCCGCAAGATGGTGGGTTGCACACAAAGAGACAATCACAGATTGGTACCAATGTAATCGGTTACTTCGCATAAGGTTCGGCGCATAACAGAAAAATAAGAAACAGCGGAAGTATGATGGACAAGGGGCACCAGCAAAACACTTGGAGGAGTGTAGAACACTGTGGAAAATGACACCCCTGGAGGAATGGCCTCATCATTTTATACACACTCTAGAGGGAATACCAACAAATTGGTATACAGACTATGAATTGCGTAAAGGAACTATGACCTGGACGACATTGCAAAAAACAATTACAATAACTTTCTCATTTGATCATGAGAACCCCAACATAGATGCAGCTCTCAAACATATTAGAGGAGTAATATTCATCAAAGAACCAGAAGTAGAACTTATCACAGAAGAGCAACAATGGAATAAACAGACAGTCAAGGAACTGTTATCTTGTTACCACATACAAGGGGAAGCACCGGATGAAAATGATCCGCGTGATATTCAGATTGAAGAAGCAGAAGGTGAAAGAGATGTGGAAGGCCCACCCATAGAATTAGAATTCATTTATGTGCCGATCAAAGTAAATAAATTCAACATTGGGACATCCCAACATCCCAAAATGGTCAACATTGGAGATTACTCGGATGCACAAATAGTGGAAATCATAACAGAGCTATTGCGTGAATACAACAACTTGTTTCCCACAACATTTACAGAGATGAAGGGTATAGACAGAGAGATAGGAGAGATGAAGATACCACTCAGACCTGAAGCAAGATCCATCAGACAGCAACCATATCGACTGAACCCAATATACAAGAAAAAATTCAAAGTTGAGATCTACAGGATGCTCAAAGCCAGCATCATAGAATCGGTCGAAGAATCAAAATGGATAAGCCTGATGGTAGTATAGGACAAGAAACAAGGAGGGATAAGGATATGTGTCGACTTGAGGAAGTTGAACGATGCATGCCTACATGACCCGTTCCCTACACCTTTCACATATGAAGTGTTAGAGAACGTAGGAGGACATGAAGCTTACTCATTCACTAATGGATTCTCAGGCTACCATGAGATCAAGATCGCACAGGAAGACAAATACAATACCACGTTTGCGACAGAATGGGGATCTTACCAATACATAGTCATGTCGTTTGGACTGAAGAATGCACCATCAATATTCTCCAGAGTCATCATTGTTGCATTTAAGGAATTCATGCACCAGTTTCTCGAAGTATACCTAGATGATTGGACAGTCTATAGTTTGTTGAAAGAACATGTATAAATCTTACGACTTATGTTAGAAAGATGTAGACAGTGCCAAATATCATTGAATATAAATAAATACATATTCAGAACACTGTTTGGGATACTATTGGGCCATATAGTATGCAAACAAGGTTTATTAGTAGATCCTGCAAAGATTGCAGTAATTGTTAACTTGCCACCACCAAAAATAGTCTGTCAGCTAAGAGTGGCATTGGGACACATGGGTTACTACAGAAAATTTATCAAAGGGTACGCGTAGATCACTGCACCGATGGAAAATCTGCTAAGAAAGGATATAAAGTTTCAGTGGAACGACGAGTGTCAACACGGTCTGGATACCCTAAAGGAAAATATGGTCATCGTGCCGATATTAGTATTTCCAGACTCGGAGAAGACATTCCACATCCATGTAGACACATTAGCCATATCACTGGGAGCTAAATTGTCACAGCCAGGAGCGGGGGACTTGAATCACCCGATAGAATTTGCAAGCATAAATTTATCAGACTCATAACAGAACTATAACACGACATAAAGAGAAGGCCCAATTATGGTCTATGCACTACAAAATTTCATACACTACTTATTGGGAAAACACTTCAAGATGTTCACAGATCACTCAGCCCTAAAATACCTAGTCAACAAGCCAGTGTTGGGGGGGATAATCTATCGATGGTTACTCCTATTTCAAGAATTTGACTTTGAAGTAATAATCAAACTAGGAAAATTGAATGTAGGACCTGACCACCTATCAAGGGTCACAAATGGGGAAGAACCTATGAATTTAGAAGACAACTTTCTGGATGAATATTTATTTTCAGTCTGAATCATTGATGAATACTTTGCAGATATCATTCAGTACTTGAGCACTTGTACTGTGCCACAAGAGTATAATACCGCGCAGAAGAAAAACCTGGTATTCCACGTTGCCGACTATCAACTGATTGCATGACACTTATATAAAATGGGCATAGATAGCATCTTGCGAAGATATGTGTTGGAACACAAAATAACAAGGGTGTTAGCAGAATCCCATGAGGGAATATAAGGAGGTAATAATGCAGGTAAAGCTACCACGCAGAAGGTATTGCGCGTAGGACTATGGTGGCCAACGATTCATAGAGACTCGAAGGAGTACTTCCAAAGATGTGATGTATGTCAAAGGGTAGGCAAACCCAACAAAAGGGATGAGATGTCATTACGACCACAAGTAACATTACAGGCATTCGATAAGTGGGCAATAGAATTTTTGGGACCAATCAACCCACCAGCAAAAAGAACGGGATCTAGGTACATTATCACCGCGACAGAATATCTAACAAGATGGGAGGAAGTCACACCAGTGAAGGATTGCAACGCAGAAACAGTAGCACATTTTCTATTTGAAAAAAGTAATCACTATATTTGGGTGCCCAGAAGTTTTGATGAGTGACCAAGGCATGCACTTCATAAACAACACCATTAGTGCTATGACTGAAGATTTTGAAGTCCATCATCAGAAGAGTACACCATATCACCCACAGGCAAATGGCACAGTTGAAGCATTCAACAAAATCTTGGAGAACACACTGACAAAGATCTATAACGTCAACAGGGATGATTGGGACCTCAAAGTACCAGCAGTATTATGGGCATACAGGACTACGTGCAAAAACTTGACAAGTCACACACCATTTAAACTGGTCTATGGCTAGGAAGCAGTAGTGCCATTAGAATTTTTGTTACCCATCTTACGCGTAGAAGCCATCACACATATGACAGAATGAGGCGCAGTATAGGAGAGACTGAATCAGTTAATGACCATGGAGGAAGAATCAATCTTAACAAGATTCCACCAACAAGTTTAGAAAGCAAGAGATAAAGCTTGGCATGATAGACACATCAAGAAGAAAACTTTTAAGGAAGGATATCTAGTACTAGTGTATGACAACAAATCGTTTCAGCACCCAAGAAAGCTCAGAATGCATTGGTTAGGAACATACGAAGTCAAATCTGTCACAGATGGAGGATTTGTATAGTTAAGTGACTTATCAGGCACAAAACTCAGAGGGATGATCAATGGGAGCCGAATGAATATCTACAAGGACAGTCGACCATCCACCGTGCTGTAAAAACAAAAAATAGTATATTGGAAAAGAACCAAAGATGGCGCAGTGTGCTAGAGGTATAAAGACCATGCAAATTTAGAAACACAAACTCAGCGAGGAGAAGGAAAATGACCACATACAAAGGGAAACAAGTTGGAAAAGGAAAGTTGGCAAAAGCAGGATGACATGACAACACTAGGCGGAATTAAAGGGCGAAAAGGATCGATGGGATGCCACATTAATCGCGCCAACTGGAGACAACAAGGCAAAGTAATGGCAAGTACGAAACCTTTGGAGGTGCATTGAACCCATAATTAAGGTGCATTAAACCCATAATGAAGGAATCCTCCTCAACAAGCTTCATGGGAAGCCCATACAACACATGGACGCGGGAGAAAACAGTCTATTCACGAAAAAATAACAGACAGAGAATGATAGAGGCTAAAGAGCATAGAGTGAGTTCACATAGATCACAGAGACTGTTCGAATTCAATAGACATTTGACATTCGCTGCCATGGCACTGCCCAAGCAAGCAAAAGAAAGCCAGACCACCAGGAAAACCAGAGTTCAGACTAGGTCACAAGGACAGACGGAAGAAGGTGAACAATAGTTGTTGGAGATCGTCAATGTCGACAAAATCCCATCTCCAGACACAACATCGGTGAATCCTACACCTATACTGGAATAAATCTAGCAGCTAGCACCGGCAGGCATGAGTAAGGATATACCAGCAAAATTACAGGAGCAACTGAACCAAGATGCAGAAACCCTGAAGGAGGTGCAGCCAGAGAAAACTGAAGCAGCTCTAAAAGTCAATGGAATGACAACAAATCTGAAAATAACAGTTGAACCAAACGAGTCTCAAATGACCATATCAGACCACCCAGCAGAAGGGACGGTCAAAGATGTCTCAGGTTGGTTGGAATGGTATACTGAGGAACAACCGGAAGCCGCTAGAACTTCAATCTAGCCACCACCGCCAAAGAAAGACAAGATACAGATACCCAGGTCACCTCACAATAAACCTATAGAAAAAATCGTTCTACCTCGTATACTAGACAGGGTATAGGTAGGACCAGACCTGCTGGGATACACAGGGAACCTCAAATAATCTGACCACGATGTAGCAGACGAAGACAAGTTTCTGGAACTTGTGAAGAGGGTATTCTTACAGACTACGGGCACAAATCCGGTTGGACAACCGATCAACCAGCCACTCTAGTGGGCAACTAGGTTGGAGAAAACAGAAATTTTAGGTCTGTTGGACCTACCACATTTTGGCAGAGGTCAGCACGTAACCGCATGCATCAAACAGTTGTTAGTAGTCATGCATGGCAGGGACATCTGTTTGGACAAGCTCGTCTCGATATATGTAGAGATTATTTCTAGTATAACAGGATTGCCATCTTAGGGTATGGATCTCGCGCAGTTTCTAGATGAAAAAACTAGGGAAAAAACACTAGTAGAAGAGATGAAGAAGAAGTATGACACCGACAGGGGGACAAGAGGGATCATTATCAAGAGGATTAATGATGTCACAACACAATTGGGTGTGGAAATATTAGCCTGCAAGCTACTAAGAAAATGTCGCGGGGAGCAAGTCCCAGCTGGGGTTGTTGCAGTTGCATCTCAATGTTCAGGAGGCACCACAGTGAGCTGGGCACCGTATCTCTTGAACTTGTTCCTAGATGACTGCAAGGATGTGCAGGATCTAGGCACAAAGTTTCACTATTCATGGTTGATCACATTAGTAGCCTTCATGGGATGGAAAGATCCAAGGTATGTAGTTTTTTGTACTAGACCCAAACCGAATCAGGGAGCGAGATATTTGTTGCTCAAAGCCAGGACGGAGGCTAAGAGAAAAAAGGTGAACGGGGCCATCTTTGAAGGATACATACGCGACCTACAAGAATCCATCTCCAAGATATGAAGAATGACATCAGCGACTGTCATGCGATATGGGGACATTGCCAACTTTAGGGCCACACGACATACAATGTGGATACAGGTGTGCAAGGGTCGCGATAAGCAGTGGCTATAGATACGCTACTACATCACAAAGGGTGACATCGACATGGTCATCAACGAATGGAGGATTCCATCCATCACTCAATATTTGCCAGAAAGAACAACAAAATAAGAGGCAGTGTAGGGAGAAACGTAGACTCCGGAAATCCAAGTGCCCAAGAGATGAAGAACGGGCCAGGGCAAGACAACACAGACAAACGAAGGGCCAACGAACACAGGGACTCAGAAGGGGAAAAAGGAGAATACGTAGTTGGCCAAAGAACAATAGAAACAAGATGAGGGAGCATAGGAGACCAACCTAAGTCCCACAACATAGGAACCAGGGGGGACCAAGAGGCCAGCTACACAGACAGGAGGTGCGCGCAAGAAAACAAAGGCACAAAGAACATCTCTAGAGCATACGATCATGGATGAAAATGGGGAAATGATAGCCTAGATGGTCCAAGATTGTCTATCTGAGGAATTCGACCATGTTTCACACCACAGAGATAGGATTCAAGAGGAACTGACAAACATACGGTAGCTCCTCAAGAAAACCGGGGAAGGGAAGACAACAAGCAGCAGGGGAACAGAACCATCAGTGCCACAGACAGAAGAAAGAGTGCAATAAGAAGAATGAGATTCGGTCCAGGCAATACTGCAGCTGAATGTAACATTCCACATCACCCCTAGTATGTTGCGCATGGACGAGATTGTGGGGCAAGCACCTCTGAAGGACTTAAGCCAAATCCAACTGGTGTTGACGTGGAAACCATCTGGGGCACTACACAAGTTGCAAGTTAGCATAAACCACGAGGTATAGTCTGGAGAATGCACAGACTTAGTCGAGTAGAAGCAGGCAAAAAAGAAGAGGGGCATGTTGGAAATAGTCTATGAGCAAGATAAATCTGAGACCTAGGAGGAAAGGGAGCACATAAAAGGATTGGAGTAGAAAGTGGTAGGAACTTATGAGAAGATTCCACAAGCTGTGCAGAGTGATGAAATCACAGCAGCAAAAAAGATTGATCAGATTGCGCATGCAATCGATCAGTCTCAAAAGGAGATCGAGAATCTCTGAGAACAACTCATACCAACCACTCTACCAGAAGTCAAGGAGTAAAGAAAGCAGGAAGCAACAGTGCAGTTGCAGGAGATAGAGAATTAGGTCAGCACAGTAGCGGACTTGTTCGATAAAGCAGTGCAGCTTTGGACTAAGTTAGAGGAGGATCAGCAGGTCCAAAAGTGGGACAAGGAAGAGGAAAGGATCAATGCAGTGATCCAATATCTCAAGCAGAGGCAAAAGACAATGCCAATCACAAAACGCGTCAAAGGAACGCATAAAATGAATAAATTACAGGCAGATATCACCACCGTGCAAACACAGAAACAGGAGCAACAAGATCAAATGGAACCATTGCAAGAGTGCGTAGCAGAAGTCCTGGAACAAGCAGAGGAAGCCAAGGCACATATAACATAGACCCAAGTAGAGTGCGTAGAATTGGTTAGTGACGAAATCGCAGCCTAGATAGTGGACACACTCAAGGAGAATATTTTTCAAGTGCAGACACATGCAACAGAGCTCAAGGAAAAGTTCCAGGCAATCACCAAGGAGATCGAGGAAACACACAAAGGATAGGTGGCTTGGGACGAGCCACATGTCAGTGTTGGGGTCCTGTTGGAGGTAGGCCAAAGCAAAAAATCAAGGCGGTTTTGGGAAAGAAAGCATGCATGAGGAAAGTGACAGATGGAAGGAAGAGCAGCACGCTCGCATGTAGGGAAGACCTAACAATGGTAGGGTTAGGGTTTTGGTAATGTATTGTAAACAGATAAGGAGCCAGAAGCATATAAATAGTGATACTTAGGTATCATAGAGGGTTGGCTTATTGTATTGTTCTGATTTTTGTTACGGTTGTAGTTACGCACGAGTTGATGCGATATGTAATGTTTTGTTGTACAATATATTTTGTATAAATTGTTGAGCTAGAGGAGAGGAAGGAAGGTATAAGGTTAGATCACAGGCTGTGGAGCCTGGTGCGATCTAGTCTGCCTCATATATATCTTACCCGACTGAGAAGAGTTGTAAGCATGTAGCATTGTACATTTGGAAAGACTATAATAAAATAGTTGAGAGCCAAATCTTTGTGGATGTAGCCCAGGATGGGGTGAACCACGGTAACAGTTGTTTTGTGTGATGAATGAATGCATATCCTTCCTGTCTTTAGTAGTTATTATTATGCTTATTGAATGAATTGTTACATTGCCTGTTAAACATTGTTGTGATATTGAGGGAATAATTGTTGGGTTTACTACATAGTCATGGATAACAGTATGTTTCATGTACAAGTTATAATAATGGTTAAATATATATCTCCCTTATCTCACACTCAATCCTAGGCTGTAAACACCTGAGTCTTACAGCCACCCATTAAAGTTATTTCGCGTGAGACTGCGCAACGCATTCTGTGTGTTGTGTTTCCTTCTGGTTCACCAGAAGGGCCAATAGTTTTAGAGGATTTGTTGGAAACCTGAAAGACATGAAACCTGGGTAAATACAAACTAAGACAGTATAGTAGTTAAAAACCAACAAATGTGAATTGTTGTATGCATTTCCTGTGTCCAAAATATATCTGTCAATTTGGAATCCATTAGCATTGTTCGAGCCATTTCTTGTACTGTCTTGTTCTTTATTTCAACAACTCCATTATGTTGAGGTGTCCTAGCAATGGCGAATTTTCTTTTATTCCATGCATGTTGTAGTAGTCCATAAATTCCTTTGAAGTGAACTCTCCTCCATTATCAGATCTCAAGCATTTGATTTTTGAATCCATTTCATTTTCAACCATTTTCTTGTAGACCTTGAAGTTTTCAAAAGCTTCTAACTTTTTCCTGAGAAATCAAACTGCAATCATTCTTGTATAATCATCAACTAATAACTTAAATTATTTCTCACCTTTTAAACCCTTTGTTGTAGTTGGTCCAACTAGATCAATATGTACAATTTCTAGTGGTCTTGTCGTTGAATATTCTTTTGATTTAAACATGGTCTTTGTTTGCTTTCCTTGTTGACAATGCTTGCATAAAGTGTTGGCTGGTTTCATGATCTGGGGAATTTCTCTAACTGCTTCCATTTTGCTGACTTTGACAATTTTATCAAAATGTGTGTGACCCATTCTTCTATGCCATAGCCAACTTTCATCTTCCTTTCCTAGGCAACACTTTTCATTTCCAATTTCACTTAATACATATATGTTGCTTAAGTTATCGCAGTTGTTGCAATCAATTTTTTTGGACCTTTTTTTCTTATCTCGCACTTTTGTGAATCGAAAGTAACTTTATAACCTTGGTCACACATTTTACTCACACTTAGAAGATTATGTTTCATATCTTCTACTAGTAGAACATTTTCTGCATTGGTATTCTTGTTCCCAATTCTGAATGTGCCTTTTCCAATGATTTTAGTTGAATCATCATTTCCGAAGGATACTGATCCATCTCTTTCCTTTATTAATGTAAGAAACTTTTCTCTATTACCTATCATGCGTTTTGAACAATCAATGTCAACATACCAACCACGTTTCTTCTGCTTAGCTTGTAGAGCGAGTGTGCATTCTTCACTACTATAATGATTCTGCTTTCTTATCCATGTCCTTTTTTGAGGTTCATGTCTATGACTATTGTTGTTATGTTGTGGTTCTCTAGGAGGGATTGTCATTCTGCAATCTTTGGCCATGTGTCAAAAGTTATTACATTTGTAGAATTCCACTTCAGTGCTCAAAGATTCAAACCTGTTGTAACTTTTTCTCTGTGTTTCAATAGGCCTTCTTGGATAACCCTTTTGTGTATGACTTTCAAAGTTGTTTACGTTTATGTTGTTAGCTCTGCAATTCACAGCTTTATGTCCAAAATTATTACATGCATAACATAAACAAAAAAACATAGTTTGATACCTAGGAGTTTAAGATCTTCTAGAAGGAGGTACTCTTATGAATCCTTCTTATTCCTGAGGCCTATATGTTTCTATCGGTCGTTGATTCTGAAATCTAAATCTTCTCCATGGAGGAGTGTCCCTGTAATTTTCTTTGTAGACCTTCTTATCCCCTTTGATTGTTTATGCATAGCTTTTTGGATATGTTTCTTGTTCTGTTGTTTTGGAGCTTGATCCCTTTTCTGTCTGATTGTATCCAAGTCCAGACTTGTCATGATGAGGTTCTTGACTGCTAATAATGTCATTCAAAACTTTTTAGTTGTTCTACATATTTTTCTTTTGAACATCCTTTCTTAATGTGACAATTTTTGCTTCCAAATTTCCAATGATCATGTCTCTTCCTTCTAGTTGTTATTTGAGTGCTTCTTCAATTCTTTTATCTTCTTCAATTTGAACCTTCAAATTTGTGATGATTTGTTCTAGTTCCTAAGTGTCTTCTTTCTTGTCTAGTTCCGCTTGTAGTTTCTTGTTTTTCTTCTTTTCTCTTCTGATAACTTCTATGGCACACAACAATTCTTCTCGGTATTCAAATTCTACCTCTTCATATTCTTCTTTGGCTTCTTCATATTCTTCTTTGGAGTCTTATTTATCAGAGTCTTCTACTACCATGAATATAACTCTTTCTGTCTCATTGTCACTAACTTCATCTTCATCTGATGATGAGATGTATTCTTTGGTGCATAAGCTTTTATTGAAAACTTTCTTTGTGGTTATTTTTTCTTTATATGTTTGTTTTCTATTTGAGTAACCTTCATCATTTCTCTTTTTCTTATGAGGACATTTGTTATCAAAATGACCAATGCCATCATAATTAAAACAAATCAAAGGAATCTTACCTCTATACATGTCGTTGGTTCCCTTGTTCAATCTTCTGACAAAGTTGGTCGCTTCTTTTTCTTTTTGCTTTCCCTTTTTCTTTGACCTTTTGAATGCTTTGAAGGTTGCTTCTTTAATATCTTTATTTTCTTGTTCAGTTCTCATTTCATATGCTGTGAAGATTCCATGTAGTCCGTCCATGCTTATTGAGTTTAGATCTGCTCTTTCTTCTAGTGATAATATCTTAGAGTCAAATCTCATAGGAATAGATCTTAGTACCTTTTGAACAATTACAAATTCTTTGATTTCTTCTCCCAAACCCAAGATTTCATTTACTGTTTCATCGACTCGTAAAAAGTAAGCTGCAATGTTCTCATCTTCCTTCATCTTTCGTTGTTCGAACTGACCTCTGTAAGTTTGAAGCTTTGTTGCTTTGACTTTTGAATCTCCTTCATAAATATTTCGAAGTTTGTCCCAAATCTCTTTAGCGGATTTACTATGTGCAACTTTGGTGAATATCGATTCTCCAATACCATTCTAACTGAATTGTTGGTGTTGTGTATCCATCTACAATTGATTGCTAAATTTCAAATCCTTATGCCTGTATATATGTCTTTATCCTTATGCTCCAAAATGCATACTTTCATCCATCAAATTGTGGTATTCCATTTTTATACATGTTGTTGCTCTCCATGATCTACCTTTCAGTGGTTAAACTGATTTCTGAAGGAACCTGCTCTGATACCAATTGTTTGATTACTGAGAGGGAGGGTGAATCACTAATAGAGCAATCTAATCTTTTTTTAACCATATAATGCAAGTGTTATATCAATGTAAACAATGAACAAATGAACAATCATACACATACACAATACACCAGTGTTTTTACGTGGAAACCTAAAGCGGGAGAAAACCACAAAATGTTTTTTCTTATATGTCTTGAAGAATTACATTCATTTGAAGCACCAAGTTCCTTTGTTTTCCAGCTACAACTGGAAGGAGACTCCAACCCCCTAGTTTCTCAAGCTACAACCTGAGGGAAGATCCAACTCCCCAATTCTCTGGCTGCAACCAGAAGGAGGCTACAACCCCCAATGTTCTTCGGCTACAACCGGAAGGTGGCTACAACCACCTGTCCTTGCCCCATCCAACCGCCCTGACGTATAAGTAGAATGATGGAACCATTGTCACACTATCATTGTGAGATATACTGTTGTAAACATGTACCAATAAACCTGCACCAAACAACCTGTATGAATAGCTTGAACCATCTATCAACCATGCATCAACTTGTACCTCAAACTGTAATCAACCTGTACCATAAACAAGTGCATCAACCATGCACCAACATGTACCAAACAACCTGTAATCAATTTGTACCATAAACAAGTTCATCAACCATGCACCAAACTGTACCTCAACCTGCAAACCATCCTTAACTTTAACAACAAGATACTAGCATTTTCATCAAACTTTACTTTAGTCTCACATGACTAGTTTTGGATTAGTCAACAGCCCTAACTTGAAATAATCATAACTTTGTACCTGTAATGAATAAAGATCTGAAAATAGTACACAATATTCTTAAATGTGTTTTATGCAATTCCTTTTGGTGTCACTACTTGGAACCTCTCAGAAAAGGAGTTATATAAAAAATGGCATACCTTGTTGAATTCTGGCTTATTCTAGAGAGCGAACTTGTAGAACGTGCCCCGCACGGAATATTTGTTGTATGGATCTGAAAATTTTACACATAATACTATAGATTGTACTCTAACCAACACATTTTTTCTTACTGAATTTGGATCTGTTATGAAGAATTTATGACGTTTATACCCGAAACACTTGTTTTAGACTAGTTTCAAGACTAGACACAAACCCTATTTTCCACGGAGTGTAACTCCAAAAATACAAGGAAACACAAGATGAAATTTGTACCACGACTACTTGGATATGTTTCCTCAATGGCCTCCCAATTTCACAGTCTGAATCATTCTAGAAAAAAAGTTATTGCAAAAATGGTGAGATGACCTGTAAATAACATACCTTAGAAAGCATCATCAAAAGAATTTATCCTCCCTTGAATTTCAGCCTTCTTTACTTCACCTTCCCTCTGAAATTCATCTTAGATATCCTTGTTTGTTTTAAATGAGAGATCCTTGCCTCTTATTTATACTGTCCAAGTAGATTCCTTAAAAGCATCTTCTAGGCCACTTTGTCCACATAACCACTTTGTCAACAGAGTCACCTATGTCCAACTTTTCCCAATTTGCCATTTGTCCATGTATCCAATAGCCACTTGACCACCTAACCCATTTTCCTCATTTTAGGGTTAACCTTCTTATAACCGATTTCCATAATTAGAAATTTCTCCATTTACTTTATTATTTAAATAATCCTCCTTGACTTTGTCACTTCACTTTATTATTTAAATAATCCTCTTTGATTTTGTCACTTCACTTTATTATTTAAATAATCATCTTTGACTTTGTCACTTCACTTTATTATTTAAATAATCCCTTTTGACTTTGTCACTTCACTTTATTATTTAAATAATTATCTTTGACTTTGTCACTTCACTTTATTATTTAAATAATTTCTTTTTTGCAAGCACTTTGACTTCTTTGACCTTGTGGGGCTTCAAGCCAATCATATGAGGGTCCTTCAACTTTGTAAGGCCATAACTCTCAAACCGTGAGGAGTTATGTGACATTCCACATACCACCAGAAATGGCATGACATGTACTATCCATATAGAATAGTCTTAACTGCAAATATATCAAAACTCATACCATTATACATCAAACAAACGTGGGTTCATTACCCAAACCTTTGTGCTACCAGAATTCACTATCGGACTTTCTTCAAGGGTTGACATCAATGACAACCAACCCAATTAATCAACACAAGTCTTGTCTTGAGAATTTTTGTAATAGAGCATTGCTATAATGGATATTTCCCCCTCGAAGAAGCAAATGAACATTTATTCCTGTCAATAATGGTATCATTTTTGGTGTTGTGGTTTTCTTCATTTTGTTGTTATGTTGATATTTGCTGCAATATTTATATTTTTTTCTTATTATAATACATATTTTTACCTAACACACACTATCCCTCTCTTTATCTCTCTCTCTCTACCCATCTCCC
>ML817372.1:45498-68438 GCA_009831015.1 Picea engelmannii
AGAGAGAGAGAGAGAGAGAGGAATATAGAAGGAGGGAGGGAGAGGGGGGAAAAGGGAGAGAGAGATTTTGTGTTGGTAGGAGAGAGATTTTATGTTAGCAGGAACATGCATGCATTCCTATTCCTAATAATGTGTTCACACTTTAGGAACGTGTGTGCGTTCTTAGGAGTGTGTGTGTGTTAGTTCCATTTCAATTTTTTTGGGGGCAGTAATGAAAACTTAACGTACATGTTTCCTAAGTTGGTTACCTTGGATTTAGGTTTGGGATGACAAACCTAGTGGTTTAATCTGTAAATGCATAAAAACCTCCATTTTTATGAATACCTCTCAATATCTTTATTTTTTACTTTATTTTTCTATAGGCTACACAAATTCGTTCTCGATGAAACTACAGACACAGATAGAGTCGACTATGCAGATTCCAATTATATAATTTTAAAAAATAATAATAATGTTTACTATTTTTAATCCATTTTTTTCTTGACATATATCAGAATCCTAAAATGCATACCTCTTTTTTTTCTGCTATAATTTTTTATCATTTTAACCATTTTTAAAACAAGTTATACACCGCACTAGAAGAGACTAAGATCTACAATCTAAAAAAAATGTTTGATAATGTTAAAACCCCTGTAGCCTACTCTAACGGAAGGTGTTGTAATTTCAAGGATATATTGACTTTCATAATTTAAAAAATATATAAATTAATATTATAAATTTTGAGAAAATACACCGCACTAGAACAATGGGTTCTCTACAATTATACAAATATTCTTAAGGAAATTCCATCGTTAAGGTACTCAACACCTACACTAATGAAGACATATACCTTATATTTTACTTGAAAAATATCATACCACTATGCGTAAAGAAGTTTTGGATCAAAACTCTATGTGGAGTTTTCTGAAATGTCCAGTGTTTCGAGTGGACACTCCACCCATCATCAAGGACATAGAAAGCATATATGTTGTAAAAGAGTGTTGGGGTTGTTAAATATAGAGGTAACAATTTGGAACTAGTCATTGGAGTTAGGTTAAATATAGAGATAACAATTTGGAACTAGGTGTTGGAATTAGGTATTTAATAAAGAAAAGATAAAAAGGTTGTTAAGAATAGATTAAAATAATGATTGAAGATCTTAAAAATTATTAAAATAATTTAATTAAATTAATACTAATAAAATATTAAATTAATATGGATTAGAATATTAATAAAGAATTAAATTAATAAAGTAATGGTATAACATATTGAATTATGTATGTATTAAGTTAAGGGAAAGAATGGATGACGGGGAAGTATGTAGATTAAGGTTATTTAATAAAGTTAAGGAGGACACACCTATAATAGAGGGGAGAAAAATAATTAAAGTTAGATTAGAGACATAAAAAGATTATGATACGGAGAGAGAAACAATAGAGATGGGGGGACTATAGATAGGGGAGATTCACAGTAATGTATTAAGATACAAAGTAGTTAAAATATAAGAGATTAAAGGTTCAAACTTAACATAAAGGGGAGAAGAATGTAGTTAATGATAAATGAATGTAGAAAATAATTAAGAATTTTATGATGGAGGATTGATTAAAGAAAACAAAGAGAAGAGTTAAAACATAGTAATAATAAAGAGTAAAATTAAAATAATGAGGTGATGTAGGATGGATTCGAGGTGATTGGGAAAGAGGTGATTCAATAAAGATAAGAAGGGTGAAGATAGTGAACTAATTGAGAAGGGAAATAGTGAATGGTAGATAATGATTAAATAAAGAGAAAGAACATAAATAAATGGGAGGGGAATTAATGTGAAAAAAAAAAGGATATAAGAGATCCCAAAGCGGTTAAAATAAGTAGGAAGGAAAAGGGTGAGAAATAACGAGATTAGGATATAAGAGGTCGTGAGAGGAGTAGAAAGAAATTAGGGACCTGTTTGGCTAAACAGTGGGTGGGAATGGCTAGAGGGAAAGCCAAAGGTCTAATGGCCAAGGTGATGAATGGTGGGTTTCTAAGAATGGCTAAATTTGTAGCCATCTTCGCGGTTAAAGTCATTAGGATGTTTTTCCATTTAAAGGGCTTCCCGAATGAGACGGGATAAGTAATTAGGTGAAGGGGCTGGGATTTTTTTTTTGGTCAAAGCAAATTAGATGCTTGGATTTAAAAGAGCATTCAAAAATAGGATATTTAGAGATTCAGTTATGGGCAGTATCAACTATATGCTCTTTAAGCCTAGCTTTAAAGGTTCTTCCAGTTTTACTAATTTAAAACTTACCACAAGAGTAAGGAATCTGGTAGACTCCTGGGCCAACCATCGGGTCATATTTATCTTTTACAGTTCTGAAGAGTTGTATGAGGGTTTTGAAAGATTTGAATATGGTTTTAATATTCTTCTTAGCTAGAAATTCCATGATGTGATCGTTGGTGCCTTGGATGTAAGGAAGAGAGAGAAGAGTGTGACATGAGGAGGAGGGAGAGGAGGTTTTTGGTTTAGGTTTGTTGGCTAAGTGGAAGGCTCGGTTAATTTGAGAGAGAGAGCAACCATTGGACAAAAGGGCTTTGGTTAAATGGGACTTTTCTTCTGCGAGGAATTGAGGGGTGGATATACGGATGGCACAAGTAATCAATGTTTTAAAGACGGTGGATTTTTGAGCTAGGTGATGGTGGGAACTGACATTTAGATATCTGTCAATGTGAGTTTTCTTCCTGTAGACTTGGTGGGATACAGAGCCATCAGGAAGGTGAGAGATGAGAACATCCAAGAATGGGAAGGAATTGTCTTTTTGGGATTCCATACTCACATTAACATACCAAAACTAAATTTTCACATAGTTATTCACAATTTCTATAAATAAAATATATATATATGGAAAGCTAATTCAATTTCCTACATTTCATATTTTTACACCATATTCAAATTCATTGTAAAAGTACCTTAAATCATTCCTCCAAGTTAACGTATTGTTGTTTTTCCATGTTTGAATTGTCACTAGCATGTCATGAGAGACCAGCATTAGCTTGCACACACCCTTAAGTATTTATGGTATAAAGTTATTAAGAATTTTTGGAATGTTTTTTAGCACTTTATAACCATCTTTTGTTAGAGTTTTACTTCAATCTTTCTACTTTGGGATATATAGGAGTTAGTTAATTTTTGTATGTAGCTATCATCTTTGAATAAGGTTCATTAACTAGTAATGGATAGTTATTCAATGTAAAAAGGGTCCACTTTATAAGGCCTACTAGGTAGTTAGTTCCCATTAATGATAGGACCACAAGTAGTTAGGTTTTTTGTTATGTAAAAGTTATTTAAAGATATAGGAGACTATGAAATGTTTTGTCTTGTGTAGTGTATTTGTAGCTTTGCTCAATGGAAGGTTGCCCACACAGAAAATACAAGTGGAATCATGTTTTTGAAAAACCTTGTAACTTATGTTGGTACCCCTTTGACTAGTATCACGTCAAACAACACCTATATATGAAATATTGCTTCCATGTAACTTCATGTGTATCAGAAGTCCCAAAGGTATACTTGAAACCAACCCTAGATCAAATAATTGACAGTCTTGGTGCTATAGTACATTGAGAACAACACTCAGAGTGATCACTCTCTAGTACTTGGGTAGTTGGGTTGTATGGCTAAGGGAACGGTCTAGCCTCCTTACTTAATGCCATAAGATATTGGACCAAGTACTACTATTGGAACCTGCAAGTATATCAGAAAGGTATATCACCTAATACTCTTATGTCTCGAGGACCCTGTAAACCCTAAATTATACACTAAACTAGTGAAATTCCTACATCTTTGCATCTAGAAGGAATTTGAAGAATTCGTCACTGTAGTGATAATCAACCAGGAGTAATACTCAAGGAAAAAATGGCTAGGTATGAATTTAACCATTAATGTGAGAGACCTATCTCAAAAATTCCTTGCATCATGTTGATCATGGGGGTATACCTCTTAATTAATCATTTTTAGGTGGACTTGACAATACATTGATTTGGGGTATATCTAAAAAGACTCTATATAGGCTACTAGTTGCAGTAAGATAAGTGGAGAATAACACTTCTGCAAAATCTTCAGTGGTCTCATGGTTCAAACTCACAGCATGGCCAACTCAAAGAACCAACAACAGGCCCCATTGGCTCAAAACCAACAACATACCCAACCCACTTAGCACATACAACTAGAAGACAAAGTGTCTAACATTGAGACTTCACTCAAACTTGTGGAGCAAACAATGAAAGAACAACATGACATCTTGAAAGTATTAAAAGACTTATTGAATATCCATGTAGGAGATCCAAACACTTATCCAACCAAGGAGGAATTTATCGCCCCTAAAGTACAAACCACACCCATGTTTCAAGTTAATCACCACCCACACATTCAAGATCACCATTCATGGCTTCATTTTCCAAAGGTTGACATGAAAAGAATTGATGGGTCAAATCCCTTAGGTTCGGTTACCAAAATGGAAATGTTTTTTACATGTGATTCACGACACCGAAGAACAATAGCTCGCTACGTCCACAGAACCCCCCCCCCCACCCCCTGCGAAATATGCGAGAGAACGTGGGGAGGCCAGGATTGGCGGGATATTGATTGCTCAAAAAAAGGAGCAACATACTCAACAACAAGAGTATCGTATAGACCCATTAAGGGAATCACATGTCACTTACAAGGAATTGAACTTGGGTGGGGAGGATGACAACCATTCCCCCCAACCACCCAAGCTACATCCAATGGACTACACATGAAGTTCTTATATTTTGATGCTAAACATTGGCAATGGTAAAAATGGTATAGGAAGGATTATAAAGGCTACATTTCTTGGACCTAGTTTGTGCAAGTATTTTATGCTCATTTGGAGAGTGACACTCACCATTTGGGACGCCTGACAAAATTGTTCCAAACAAGCATAGTTATGGAATATATCACCACTTTTGAGAAATTAAAAATCCACATAGAGGGTCAATTTGATTTATTTTTTAAAGAATATTTTTTCAGTAGTCTCAAGAATGCAATTAAATCACACGTCATGATGTAGCTCTCACAAACATTGTTGGAATATCGTGACAAAGCTAAAGAAGTTGAGATAGTGATCAATGCACAAACCCAGAGACCTTTGTTCACAACTCACCCTAACCGCCTTATGGAAACTACCCCCATTTCATCCAACTCGCATTCAATCTACATCCACAAGTTATCTCCTTAAGAGACGAAGAACGTCAACAACTCCATATTTTCTATAATTGTGATGAGCAATATTTCAAAGGGTACAAATTTAGAGAACATATATTATCTCAAATGGATGTATCTCCACATGACTACTTAGAGTACATTCTTGTTGAAGGTACTCTTGAACTAGCTTTGAAGACACCGCCTGCTCCATGGAATATGAAGCCCCCTTGCAAGCTCCTTTTTCTCCATTCCCTATCAAGTTTCTCAACACCACAAACCTTGAAATTAATTGGCTATATTAAGAACTACATAATGATTGTGTTGATTGATAGTGGTAGAAACCACAATTTTATACATGGGAGTGTGGAAAAAGACACCCATTGTTATGTACATCCCATATCTAATTTTCAAATTATGATTGTCAATCATGGCATGATGAAATGTGGGGGAAAATGTGAAAATGTGAAACTACAAATCGATGAGTATCGTCTCAAAAATTACATGTTTTCCATTGAAATGGGTAGTTTTGATATATTTTTTGGGGCAGAATGGTTACACACTATGGGACCAGTCATCGTGTATTTCAAGGAATTGTACATGAGCTTCACGTAGGAAGGAAAAAAACATACCATTAAGGGGCTTATATTAGGTTCCTTAATTATAACCTCTCATCGTATGGATAAGTTTTTGAAGAAAGGACACTTGGTTTTATTGCGCAATTCAATGCCATGTAGGTAGTTAACACCACATCACTAGAGATTCACCCTGATTTTTAGTTGGTTTTGTCTAAGCATCAATGGGTCTTTAAAATGCCACAAGGTTTACCACCTTCACATGAGGAGCATGACCATGGTATTCCCCTCATTGCAGGAAGTAAACCACCCAATATGTGTACTTATAGGCACCCTTTTGCATATAAAAATGGAATTGAAACTACCATTAAGGAATAGTTGAAGGCATGAGTCATACATCACAATACTATCCCTTACTCATCACCAGTGGTTATGGTATTAAAGAAGGAAGGTACTTGTGCATGTGTCTTGATTTATGGGTTCTTAGTAAGTTGAGGATCATGGTTAAATTTTGTATCCCAATTATTGATGACCTCTTGGATGAACTTCATGGAACCAATTTCTTCACTAAACTTGAGCTTTGATTTGTCTACCACTAGATTAGGATGAAAGAGGCAAACATTCCTAAGACTTATTTTTGTACACATGAAGGTCATTATGAGTTTTTAGTGATTCCTTTTAGTCTTTGCAATGCTCCATCAACCTTCTAGAGCTTCGTGAATAAGATATTTCTACCATTCCTTCACAATTTTGTGCTAGTATTCTTGATTATATTTTGATCTACAAAAAAACATGTGAAAACTACATCGAGCACATTTATAGAACCTTGAAACTTCTACAGGACCACAATATATTTGTAAAATTCTCCAAATGTGTTTTTGGGGCTTCAAAGGTTGAAAACTTGAGTCGCATTGTAAGACAAAAGGGAGTGCTAGTTGATCCCAATAAAGTTGCAAATATGAAAGAATGGCCCCTGTAGATAAAACTAACCCTTACACTAAACCAACCAGGAAACAGAATACAAATATAAGCAAGAAATAAATGACAATCACACATAGTTCATAGAGATTTTACCCCGGAAATCCAAAACTGTGAAAACCAACAATCCTTGAGTGTCTTTCTCTCTTTTTGTCTCATTCATTCATTGAATAAATAGTTACATGGCTAACCTTGGTCTACACCTAAGATATAATTTTCATCATACTCTCTTGCTTTACACAAGAACAACCCTAAAACCAATTCAGCTTGCATCTACATGACTAGAAACATCAACTTATTATACTTACAATGAGCCTTATTTATAGGATTTACAGCATGCAAAACCCTAAATCATGACACCCAATAATGGTTATAGACCCACGTAGATGATTGGTTGTAATCCCCTGAATCTCGGGATCTTGTTACAATGGAATACAAGTTGGCTACCATTTGATCTCATGTTGACTACCATTTGATCTCATGTTGACTTCCACTTGACCTCCTGTCAACTGAACTTTCAACTTTTTGTCAATCACTTCAACCTCGAATTTTCGGTATCCTTTAAACCTTTGACTTTCCATTCTATCACTTCGAACTCAACTTAACCATCGACTCAACTTATCCATCCAGTCGAATATGTATTCAGTCAATCCACATCAACTAGATAGTCGAATGATTTTTCTTTCACTACAAAGAATATAACATCCCAACATTCTCCCACTTGTTGTCTTCTTTGTTGATACAAGAGAACTTGAACTTCTATTCATAGACCCAGGGCAGCAATGCCCATTGCCTCTCTACAAAAAGAGAACTTCACAACACTCACAAACTTGGTCAAAGAGTCTATTATGTTTTCCAAAGTGTCTACCTTCTCCAACAACACCTTCTTTCTTTCCACCATGTCTCTTACGAAATGGTATTGTACATCAATATGCTTCATCCTAGAATGATAAGTTGGGTTCTTTTTCCAGGAATATTGCACTTTGACTATTGCAATTTATCTTCATAACTTTCTGCTCAAACCCAATCCTTGAACACAATTGAAGCAACCATACAGCTTATTTTCTTGCATGAGTGTTTGCCATGTATTCATCTTCTATTGTCAACAAGGCTATGACTACTTGTCGCTTACTCATCCAATTGATTGCTCCATTGAACATATTGAACACATATCCATTGGTTGACCTTTTTCGATCCAGATCTCCAACCTAGTCAACATTGACAAAATCATGTACATTTACTTCCCTGCCAATTTTAGGTTTCCCTTGGTATCATATAGCATATTCTATTGTGCCACGTAAATATATGAACACTCTCTTGACAATAGTCCAGTGCTCTTTTCTAGGTGTCAATGTGTATCTACTCAATGATCCCATTGCATGAGCAATGTTTGGTCAAGTGCAGACCATCATGTACATCATATTACCAACAACACTAGCATAGGGAACAAGTGTGATGCAGACCCCCTCCCACTCTTGGGCCCACTTGACCTCCTGGTCTAAGGATCATCTAATTTGGGAGTGAATTCAAATACATATTCACCATTCTTTCTTCAGAGTTTTTGAATTATGCCATGTAATACAAATCATCTTTCTTGTCTCCCCACTTTCTCAAGAAGGTGGCATCAAGGTCTATGATGGTAGTAATAGAATTATCTCTAATGTTTATGAACCACTTCCTCACTTCTCCATCTAAACTTTGAACAAAAATCCCCATCCACACATCATCATAATCTACTTGGAAATTGTCAGCAAAGGAATAAAAAGCAGTTAAATGCTCCACTGCAGTTGTTTCCCCTTCATTGTCAAACCTTGGAAGGTACTTTATGTAATCATTTGCTGGGAGAGGATGAATATTTTTTGGCAATACCAAAGGTGCATATCTAGCGGCCATGATAGCATCCATTGGATTGGGAGGTGTTGCACCAGCCATTGTTTGACCACCTAAAGGTTTATTTGTATGTGGAGACTATGGTGATTGCGGTGATAAGAGATTAGGGATGTTCACCAATTGAATCTTAGGAGAGGACTGGAGAATTTCTTCAACAAGTTTTTCAACAGCAAGGATATTAACTTGGAGGCTAAGATTTGGTTTCTCTTCTTGAATTTCTTCAAGGATTAAGATATTTTCTAAGGGAGGGTACTCTGTTTCTTCAGGGAATTCAAAGATTTCCTCATATTTATATCTACTCTCGAGATAGGGTGTGTAAAAGGATTCTGGTCCTACAAATTCCTCTTTCCCCGAGGTGGATTCTTCAAAAGGAGGTAAAAGAAATAGTTTTTCAGATCCTAATTTTTAAAAAGATTTGAATTGTTTCAGGATCTTCTCAGGGTCTAAAACAACAGGCACATCTGTAGATTCTAGATGGGACTTAGTCCCCTTTCTCTTCGGATCTAGAGCATCTAATGTGGAGTCACCAATTTAAAATATATTGCATTCAAAAGTGTCTAGTTATAGTTTCACCATCTACAACTAGATCTATAAAATTATGTCGTTCTACCCAAAGAAAATGTCATTATTTTCATCCCCAAAAATGGTGCCAAAAGTTGTTAGCGCTAGAAGTCAACTCAAGACTGTTATTGAGTTAAGCATAACACACCTTGTTTCAAAATGTTCAATAGGGGTTTTAAGATGGATAAATCCTTGCTTGATTTGAAAGGGAATAAAGATCTGATCTATTAAGACCACTCACCTAAGTGCAACAAGTCAGGTAAACAAAATTGATTGCTAGAGATTTAAGATTTAAGTGATGTGATTGAGAGAAAAGGGAAAAACAAAGACTAATAAATACACCAACAACAAATCTTCTCTTTATGCAGCAGAGGAAAAACCTTTATCTAGAATTCATTATAAATAGGATTTAAGGAGAAAACACCAATGTGGCAAAGATTACTAAAATATGTTAAAGCAACCTTCTCAGCGCAAAAGCATTTTTCATAAGCTCGTAGAACATCAGCAAAGTGTTCAAAGGAAAATGTGAAGATGATAAACAAAGAAAGATAACATACTAACCACCAACTTCATTAGCAATTGAAGTCTTTACACATTTAATATAGATCAAAACAATCTTTAACAATGCAATATCAAGCCAAAACAGGGATTCCACCCTTTCTTCTTCTACATAATTTGATATATAGTGTTTTTAATTAGTTACATGTACTTATGGTCGATCATGACTATTAGGGACAACTCAAAAACAATCCCTACAAAAAATCAAAATGAATTTCAGCCTTTCACTGCCGATATACAAAATAATAATAGTTTTACAAAAAACCTCCTAGGATCAAGGAAACAACCTTGCATAAAACACTCTTTGCTTGACTTGTTATCCATTCAGATGATAGTAATGCATCATCCTCTTAATACTTCCTAGATATATCTGATCTTCAAAGATCCATATGAATCCAACCTTTGACAATTCAATCCTGGTGCCCAATCTGCATTTATCTTCGTATCCCAATATAGCCTTTTAGATAAAAAAAAAAAAATGTATAGCTTCATAAAATGATCCATAAGATGATAGCATAGTTATATCCTTCCTCTGTTACAAAAATATGAAACTGGGAAAGTTTAGCAGCAAAATCGGTTGCTATAGGTGTTCCTGTAGCGACCCTATTTTTTTGTCTGTGTGTGTGACTGCGAGAAATTCCTGTAGCGACCTACCAAAAAAAAAATTCTACATGTTTTCAAATCCTTCCTCTTCTTGGGTTGTAGCTGGTCATAGAAAAAAAGGGGCATGATACCTTAGACACAGGAAACAAAAACATTTTTCGATCATCTATCATTTTTAATCTCAAAAAACGGATTTACCCTGGAGGTGGTATTTTCAAATTGATAGATTTCTATGAAAGATTGAAGAAGTTGCTTATGCCAACAATTCTAAACTATCCTTTCTGGTCTTTTTAGATTGATATTGGGTTTGCATTCTCTTAGGCTCATTCCCTTCAGATCCAATCTTAGGGTTTGGGATTTTCATATTCTTCGTACCTTGTTTTCTGGTAGAAACTATGTTTTTTCCAATGATAGTCTTTTTATTTATGATCAGACCACCCTTCTTGAATTTATTCTTCTCAAGCTTAGTGACAAGGATTTTCTTGCTTGTAGATGACTTTCCCATAGGTTTAGAAGACTCTTCATCAATGATGATGACCTTCTCTGTGATAGTAGGTTTATACATTGCTTTAGACTTCATCCTGAACTTGTTTTGAGGCCTTGTGCTTCATTTCCTTATCAAAATTTTGTACTTAGCCACATTATATTCAGAGGATATTGAGTCATGAGGAATAATCTCTAGGATAGGCTCTTTAGGTTGTATCGAATCTTCAAATGCTTCTGTTGTTATTTTAGGTTGTAGTCTTCCATGAAAACCCTAGGTTTAGCTAGCCTTTTGGTCCTTCTATAATAAGTCTTATGTGCAAAAGGAAAAGGGTGATTACCTCCACCTAAGATATGGGAAGACCTTGCATTTGCTTGTTAGCTAGTTGGAGGAGCTTCCACACGTTCATCTGAAGTCTTTGAGAAAGCTGCTCTTTTTGTCTTCTTTGAAGTATTTGGTTGACTGGCGCTAGATAACATTTCTTTTTCAGGCTTAGCAATCTTATCATGTGATTTTGCAGCAGAAGGATGCACTTTCTTCTCAAAACCTGACTAAATCAAAAATTTATCCGAAGTCTTCTGCAATTTCCCTAGCTCGGCTTTAACAAGTACTTTAATCAAGCCTTGATGATAAATTTTGTGAGGAGGGGTTTTGGGGTTTTCTTGGACCTTCATGGCCATCTTGTTGAGATCCCTCAAGAAATAATAGGGTGGATTCATTCTCTTAATTCCTGCCAGATGAAGTAGAAATTGTAGATGAAATAAAAATATGACAGAATAGCACCCCTCACAGGTGATGAATATTGTAAGCATGAGTAAGGCTTCCATCCATTCATCAACAATCCAATCCCTGGGAATGCCTTTGGCCCAATTAGGGTCTCTGTGTTTGGGTTTCAAAAACTGATTTACATCTCCTCCTGTAACCAATTTATTTTTAAACCACTTTTCACCATCAGTCAGGAGGTTGCAAGAAACTGATATGGAATCCTCTGTAACCTACATGACCAATTTTGCAATTCAGGCCCATTGTCCATTGAAACTCTCAACAAATGCCCTGGTTGTAGCGTAATGATGACCATCTATCTTAGTATAAAAAAGATACAAACCTGTCCGATAAAAAATGTGGCAATTGTCTTCATAAGCCTACATGATCTCAGGCCCTTCGGGCTCTTTCCTATTCACATGTCCACCTTTACCCATCTGTGCAACTGCGACCAGAAGACTAGACTCTTGGCTACAAATAAGGGATTTGTCTGTTGTGTAATGAGAATAATAGGGGATCTGTTGGCTCTATGGGTGCCAATCCAAAATGACCAGTTTTTGTAGGTAACGAATAATGCGCCAATTTTGAAAATATGTTTTTTGAAAAACCTCATCTGTGTAACCTTCTAGATAGTTGACTTGTATAAAATACCACCCATATTCACATGTTATGGCTGAAAACTAGTACTTGCTAATTGTTTTTCATACTCATGAAGTTTGTAGTACAATCCACAACTTCCATGAGTCTCCAAGGTACTCGAAATAATCACGACCAGGGACATGTGGAAGTTCCTATAGTGCTCAACCAGATTTTTCCTTTTGCTTTCTTGGGAGGATTAGACTTTGAATCTACAGCCTACTAATTTAAATAATCATGAAGTATAGATGTTGACATGACTTATGGCTCAAATGAAAAGATTTGAAGCCAAGTGATGTCATCAAGCAATCATTTAAACATGTATATAATTCCTTTTGTCCCCCTCTCACAAAACTAAGTCCATCTCATTCATTCAATCTATCATTATTTTAATCCCTTTAAGATAAGCTATTAAACCTTTAACAACACAATGCTAAATATTTATAACTTATACTAAATTTTAAATGACAAGTAGGAATGAATGAGGAATAAAACAATGTAGAACAAAGTAGGTGTTAACAGTCAGTTTAGCATACATTTTGTCAATTTTTGTTATTAAATCACTTGATAATTGTTACATAGCTAATCCTCCAAACCATCTAGTTCTATTCCTATTATCATATCAAAACCTCCTATGTATTGTATGTTTTTTTATCAAAGGAAAATTCACATGTTTAAATAATCTTCTTCACATATGTCAGTGCAAGTCATATAAATCATCGCATATCTAATTTCATACATATCTAATCCTTATATGCCTTATTTCCATAATATAAATCATACTCGCCTAACCATATCATGTATTAACAATCATACATATTTAACCATCAAAATACAAGTCATACATATCTACTCATAACATGTCTTATCATCATAAAACAATCTTATTTCATAGCATAACATCATAACACAGTTCCTGCATGCATTTCTATTACATATCCTGCAACCATAAAAATATCCTACATGTCTTTTCGTGGCATGTATGATCTTCATATAAAAAATTATATCATGTGCCTTATCTTATTCTTTCCTAATAGGGCTTAGAAACTAGAATGGAGATCTTTCCATTGATATATTAGTGTTAATCTTCTTCAGATCATTATTCAATATCTTCTTCTAGGTTATCCCCTAATGGTGACCATAACACACTCTTACCATCAAAGAACCTCCCATAGGAAACTATGCCCTTTCCTTTGGCTTGTCCCTCCAATGGCTCTTCTAGGCCTCTTTCTAATGGGGGGATTTCTTGATAGGTTTTGTGACTACAGCTATGGTTGGATCGTCTTTGTTTATAGGGAGGCTTGTGATGAGGATTATTGTGTCAAAATTGATCAGATATGACTTGTTGAGTTAGAGGATCCCTCTATGCAAGCGAGTGAATAAAAATCACATGAACTGGTTGATGGATTGGATACACCTGAAATATGGGAAATCCAATAGAGACATTATCCATGGCTTCTTTAGAGGCTTTGCCCATTCCTAGGTGATTGTTTTATATTGCCCATCTGTCCATGTAACCAGTTGTGTGTAGGTGCTAAAATGTAATTCTAGGAACTACTCCTCATCCTGTATATTGAAGTTGACATATTTCAGTTTCAGGACCATTCTGAATAGAGAGCCCTTGATACTTACATTGGTTGGTATTTCAGGCTCTAGAATATACTAGTATTTTGATGCCTAGACTTTCTTCCATGCTAAGGGCTTACTACTGGAAGTCATTGTCTCTCTTGATTACTTTGCATCTATGGTCTGTGGTGTTTCCCCACTCAACTTGGGAGCTTTTTTCCAATATTTATGTGGAAATTGTGATTTGGAAGAACCCCCTGTAATGAACATCCAAACTAGAGTGTACCAAACTATAATGTTCTCGGTGTTCAATTTTCTCTGTGTTTTTCTCTCGGCTCAATACTCAACTTACTCTCTGAAAAATAATGAGCAAGAGTAGTTTCATTAGATGTTAAATACTCACTAGGAAACTCCTCTCCCCCAAAATACTTGACTGTTGAGTTGGATATCGAGGTCTGTGTCCATCATTAATGCTTACCTACAATATGCCATAATTGTTATGCGCCATTGGGAACTATTTCCATAACTGATTTCATTCCCCCATGTGAATATCACTTGTGTGAGAACTAACGACCTTTCTCTTCACCATCGTATCCTCTTGCATCTGGTTAACCAACTCTCACGTCCAAATTTTACATCCTTTGGATTGTACACAGACATTTAAACCTCAATATTCCTTGAATCTGCAAAATTTGTTCCTAGGTATGACATATATTGTCCCACTTTATTATGTCAACCTACTTAATCCACATATTTATTACTTCTATTCTACTTTAAGTCCTATCCTACACTTGTGTAGTGCCTGCTTATTGCACACTCCCATTCCATGCAAGGTATACTATTACAACATGTCTGACCCTAACAGGTTGTGATGCTTCTTTAGTCATATTCTATTTATCAACCCCTTCCATGGCTTTGTGCCAAGTTGTGTTAATTGTGTTGCCCCACCTGAACCAGTAGGCAATCCATGGAACGATTTCAACTTTTGCGTTTGTAGCTTGTCTAGTGGTCTAGAGTGTGCCAATGTAAGGAGTGTGGAATCCACTTTTTTTGCGGTGTTTTTAGGTAACCTATGTTCATTCTATACCACCTATGCCCATTCCTATAGATCTATGTGGTGTGTTTCCCACTGGCGCACACGTTTTCCTTTAACTATTGCGTCTATGGCCTAAATTATTAGGGTCTCAGGCACCATCTTTGTCATTTGTGCCAGAAATTTGTCCATTGGGCATGTACTATCAAACCTTGGTAGGTCGCACAACTCTAATCCAATCCAACACATTGCTTTGGTGATTCATGTGCATCTCCTAGTTGATACCTCATACAATTTATTCTACCATATGTCCATAACATCCTCTGGATTTGTTTCATTGGAGCAAACACTTATCTAGCTCAGTTCACCAACTCTATGCATCCTCATTCACGGGCTCGTTATACCTGTCACCCTCATTTGGATCCAATGACACAATAATGCACAAGGTGTCTGTCTCAAAGGACATTTGTCGTTGCTTTAGGTTCAATATTTCATTGTTATCAAATTCCCAATCAATGCCAAGTAGAGATGGATAGGTGTTTGAGTCATCCATAATATTAATCACCCCAAAGGTTGCTTTGGTATTTACCCCCTCAATGTTCACTTCCATTTGATCTAGCCTGCCAATAGGATAAATTTAGTATTGGTTGGAAATTATGACTCATTGAACATGGGACCACACCAAATTTTGTTTACCCATCAACTCCCAAGATTTCTTCGGCAAAGTATTCACGTCAGATCCCAGGTCCAATATGACACCATCCATCTTGTATTTTCCTAGCTCAGCTGTCATATTGAATTATCTTCCTGTGCACTTATGTCTGCTCACCTAGCACACATCTTGTTATGGTAGTAGGGCAAAAATAGCCATAATGGTCTCCTCTTCCCCCATACATCTTCTTAACATTTGGGTCAATTTCTTTGCAGTTTTAGGATCATTTAACATATTAAAGAAACAATGCAAGAAGTCACTTACTTGGTTTTTTTATTCATACTCACGATAAGTGTTTCATTGTGTTTCCTCTCACATCCTTCGTTGCAACTCTTCGTGCACATGTTCCTATTTCATTTCCTTCTATGCTACACATTGTACTTCCTCGCGCACATGAGATTCTTTTAGTGCCCTCAACGTTCTGCGCTATAATTATTCATGCATGAAGGCTTCTTCCAATGCCTTTTATGTTGCATGTTGTAATTATTCACGCACTCTATCCTCTTCTAGAGCCTTTTTTGCATCATGCATGAATTTTTTTTTCTACGCTACATTAAACTTCAAAGGTTCTTATACTACTTTTCAGATCTTTCCTTCTACATTATGACATGAACTTTCTCCTCGTTCTAGGTCCATTCCCATACAAATGCCTCCTTAGGTTACCACCCTTACATCAACTTCTCCTTTTGGACTCTGACCTTCATGCTTCGTAGTCACCATATTGCAGTGTCCTTTCTTCTCTTCCCATTTTTCCAATAAATCTCGACAATCCTTCATGACATGATCTGCGTTGTGACAATACCCATAGAGTGTGCGCGGCTTGGTATAGAATCGCGACAAGTGGCCTACTTCACCACAGTTAAAGAAGGTAGTTGGCCTTTATCCACCACCAATGTACCTCTTCTTCTTCCATATCTTCCTCATTGGGCTCCTTGGTAGCCTCCTATATCAAATCCTATGTGGTCTCCACCCTTTGGTTCTTCTTAGACATAGAAGGAATCTATGGTGTGTTCCTGAATTAGTTGCAGTGACCAAAACTTATTCACATCATGCCCCATAGACTTGAAAAACTCACATAATGAAGTTTATGTGGTCTTTTGGTATTTCTGCAGTGTTGGGAAATGGGGAGGTATATGTCCCCATTGTCGACAAACTTTACACCATTTGGTTTGCAATTTCGTTGGAAATGGATTCGACAAACCCGTTGTCATGTAACTTCCAAGTATAGGACACTCGTTTCTATGATGTCCTTATGTGAAACATGTGGTACACTACACATTCTCACATGCCACCTTAGTTTTTTTCATGTCTTGCAGTTGCATGGTCAGGTTTGCGAGCTGAGATTATACTTGTGTCATCCCTGTTGATGTTTCACCCCTCTCCAGGTGTAGCTTCTAGGCACATTCCAATTTCTACAACCTTCACTTGGGTTATGACCTTCTACTGGGTGAGGGGGACTCATATGTGTGGCAGGAGTCCAGTAACAAACCACTCTCTATGTTGGACATCTTAGAGATAAAACATCAATCTATCCAACAAAATATTGAACCCCTGGTCATAATCCCATGCGGTTTCTCCAACTAGTTGCTTGATCTCTTTTACTTCAGTGATGCACTGTGATTATGACTTAGCCTTCTCAAATCCCCTGAGTAGATCTCTCTTTATCTCTATCAGGGACCTTGCATGTCCCACCGATGCAATAGTCTTGTACTGCATGTACCACATTAGAGATTTGTCTTTGAAGGTGGTCTCTAGTTGCTCAATCTGGGTTTCCTCATCCGTGACTCTCTTCATAGATAAAATAGCTTCACATGTAAACCAATGATGTTCTACATCGTCTCTTTCCATCCCATGAAATGTTGGAAGCCTCAGAGTTGAGTCTTGGTTCACCATACTTGATCTAGTACTGTGTCTTTATAAATGACTAATAGTTGTTGTTGATACCGATGATCTTCCTTATGAAGTATTGATTACTTCGAATTCTCATTCACTTGTATCTTCTCCTTCTCTTTCTTCTAATATCTCTTCTTCTACTTCTTTCACCTCTACATTATTTTCAGTTCTTTCTTCTTAATGAAAAATGTGCAAGGGGGGTGGTTCAAAGAGGGGGGTCCTCCATACTCTTTCATATTCTTCAGTGAGGGATTTATAAGAAATCCCTATTTCTAGACACATAAGTCTGCTCATGATTGCTAAGGCCACTATCCCTTCTCGGAGGGCTCCATCGCTATTTTTTGTTGCTTCAGCATTACTTCTATGTGCCCCACCTTCCTTTGATGTGACTTTGTCTCTTCCTAGCAAAGAAGATTTGACATTGTCTTCTTCATCCATACTACCACTACTTCTAGTATCTTCTCTTGATCCCTTATTCCTAATGCAATGTCTCTTTAATGATCTCACTTCCTATACACTTCTCTCTGGCACAAAACTATCTCTCATACACCCTTTTGGTGCGGTTATATTATCTTCCTCTTAGACCTTACTACTCTTTCTTCACCCCTTGATCCCTCTTCTTTTCTTCTCTTATCACCCTACCTCCTTAGATCGACTCTTCTTTTGTATCTCTTGTCTCTCTTTCTCCTCTAATCTTCCAGATCCATTCTCTTCTCACCTCATTTCATCTTATTCTAGATCCCTTCTGTTGGATCCATTATTTCTTTCATCTTCTCTTTTCCCCCTTCTTTCCATCCCCCCCTCCACATGAGGGGGTTTACTTATCCATTCTATCAAGCTCCATAAGCATTATTCCCTTCTCCACAAACAACATCTTTATACATAGAGGGATTTCTTCCAATAATCTACTTCTTGGGTCGGTTGTAAATTTTATTTCAGTGGTATTGAAGGATTCGTTGCACTCAATGGAAAACTCAATAATGTATCCTTCCTTAACCCAGTCAAACTAGAATTCGACAACTCTGGCCCACTTATTATCCACAAAAATCAACCTATTGACCGTATCTTGGTCCCGGAATAGTTATTCTTAAGCTCCCCAGGCAGAGTTTATCTTTTTTTGCCTCTTTATCCACTCATGAAATAAACAAGGAAACTCAACAAAGAAAACTTCATGTGTATCAATATATATGTACCTTTGTTTCCAATGCTCGAGGTTGATCTGCATATTCCTGGTCTCTCGTCGCACAAGCTCATCCTCCTTCTCAGATAACCAATATTGTATCTCCTCTCTGGAAGGTTTCCACTTCATTTCCTTACTTCAACATGTAGTACAAAACCTTTAGGTCCCGACAACATAACCATTTGTTGGCTCAACTAGGAGGGGTTTCAGACCCAAGGTTTGATAGGATTTACCAAAAACACCCCATAGATGTCAGCATATTCAATTGTCAGGGACTGAAGAAGGTATCACCCAAGATGCCATAAGAATCGCATAGACCATCGATCTTGTGCAGGGTGTGAGGGAATAAAACATACATGAAACCTTCGTCAACTAATCATTCATTCATTCATAGCTACCACAAGATTACTGCACAAAATAATATAAACAAACACGCATCCATACCATACTCATCAAATGCAAAGAAAAATGTGCTTCAAATTTTTATTCATTAAGCTCAAAGACATGCAGATACATTTTCATACACAGAGGCCACAACATACTCAATACGCATTAACAGAAAAGAACACAAAGACTATCCATATTCACACACATATTATCTTTGAACATCAAAATTGATACAAAACTAAACTAGAAATCTAACTCACCTACAACTTACTCATGCTCATAATACTCGATTCCTCTAGTGAACAAAAACCTAACCATTACATATCCACATGCATTCCCCCATATCTTCCACAGAGCGTGGAAATCATAACAAACTTGCCAAGTCATCCACAACCTCGACCATGACCATTTGGGTTGTTACAAAAACTGTTATAATGATTACTGAAGATCTTCATGGATTTGGCCTACATGTGGTCTCTTAGGTCCTTGTGTGCAGTAGAAAATGGGTTGGCGTAGGTAGTATCTCCTTGGATGGCGCAAACATTGAAATTTGGTGCAATGCATTGCATATTCTTGAGCACATGCACAATTCTAACTTGTGTCACACGCATAGCCTCTGCAAAACCCTAGGTGCCAACATGTGGTACCCTTTGTTTCTATCTTGACTTCCTTATGAGTAACATCAGTGTGTTATTGACTACCCTTATCCACCAATTCCATCTCTTTTGGAACATCATCTAGTAAATTCTCAAAGTACGCATTGATTTTCAGTAGCTTCTTCTCTTCATGCCAAAACATCCTTAAATTCCAAAGATCCGCGGTAAACTTCCCCCTTATGACACTCTTCATAATAATATGCCAAGTTATGACTTGTGATTTTAAGTGATCTATTATTTTCTTTAAAGGAACGTGAATCTCATAAGAACCTCTTTACAATCAATAGAATTAAATTTTTCGCTCTTCCATTTAAGCCTTAGTAAGAATGTTTCCTTTTTATGTTTGTTAGATCATGTTTTCTCCATGATATGTTGTTTGATGTGTTATTCCTCTTAAAAAAAGACTATGTAATACATGTACTGGTAGTAGATGAGGGACCTTGGTGCACCCATATATTCTGATGTAATTATCATTTTTCTCCAAATACCAATTACCTATGGGTTCCATAACATTTATTTATTCTTTAGAAAACCTCAAATAAGGCCCATTGAATATAATTTCATATAGGGCCACCAAGAAGTTGTCACATTAATGTTCATACTAGGAAGCATACTTATCCTTCCATAGATACTGATATAAGTAAACATGTATAGGTGGATTTGATGGATTCAAATCCCAATCCATTCCTAGGAAATAATTGGGTGCACAACCAATATCCATCAAATAAGATGTCACGTAGAATTCATGTGTTTCATCATTTGTAGTGTCACAAACTCTTCAAGTGGTCGAGTTTAAATTACTTGAGATTGTATCTACCAAGTTGAAAACAAATCCCTTGTAAAGTACCAGGGGCATTAAATACACAAGACTCTTGCAAATATGTGTAGTTCTTTTTGTTGGTTGTGGAGCCTGATTATCTTCCTGATTCAGAGGTCTTTGTTTTCACCGTGATTATACCCCATGAAGACTTTACACCCTGGAAGAATGTACACTCCTCCACGTGGGGGAGTGCAAAGGGGGGTTACCCCCTCTGCGAGGTCCGAGGGAAAGAGGGCCCCCGACGGGGGTTCGGGGGAGAATCCCCCAAAGGAAAAATTCCCTTGTAAATGTATATTGTGATTTCATTGTAAATCTAGACCGTTCATTATAAGGTTGCAGATATGACTGTAGAAGTTATGTTAGGATTTTTTACCCTAGAAGGCAACCCTCTTTTATGAGGGAAATGTATTGCGGCTATGTGTCATTGCAAATATTGTATTCTGAGAGAGGAGATTGTGAGAGAAAGAAGAGGAAGTTATAACGGGTGTGTTGTAGGTTATATCCCTTCATTTGTTGGATAATAATAAAGGAAGGATCTGACAATTTCTATGGTGGGCATAGCCCACACTGGGTGAACCACGTATATTTGTGTCTCTATTGTATTGTGTATCTTCTGTGTTTTATTTCTGCATTTGTTTTATTTTACTACTTTGTGATCCTATTTTTCTAACCACTGGTATCAGAGAGAAAGGTAATTCACAGGAAAAGAGGGTTCCTTGTTCGAGTGGGAGCAATGGTCGAAGATGGAAAGTTTAGGGTCGAGAAATTTAACGTCCCAAACTACGATTTATGGAAGATGCAGATGGAAGATTATTTATATCAAAAGGATCTATTCCTACCATTGGGTGGAATAGCAAAGAAGTCAACAACCATGAAGGACGAAGAATGGGAGGTTCTTGACATAAAGGCACTAGGAACAATACGACTGAGCCTGGCAGCGTCGGGGCTTTCAATATTTCGAAAGAAAAGACAATGAAGGAGATGATGGATGCATTGGCTAAACTGTATGAAAAACCCTCGGCGTCTAATAAGGTATTTCTAATGAAGAGATTATTTAATATGAAGATGTCAGAAGGTGAGTCTGTTGCAGATCATTTAAATGAATTTAATACAGTTACTAATCAACTAATTTCTGTAAAAGTGGACTTTGATGATGATGTCAGAAATCTTCTAATCTTGTGCTCATTGCCAGAAAGTTGGAAAGGCTTGGTCATGGCTCTAAGTAACTATGTATCTGGTTCAAACACTTTAAAATTTGATGATGTTGTTGATGTTATCCTTAGTGAGGAAATGCGATGGAAAAGCACAGGTGAGACATCAGGTAATGTGTTAAACATGGAGAACAGGGGAAGACAAAAGGATAGAGGAAAGGGCTTAGGGAACCACATGAATTCTAGAAAGGGTAGATCCAAATCCAGATTTGGAAAGATAGAGTGTTGGAATTGTAGGAAGAAAGGACATCTGAAGAAAGAATGCAAAGCTCCAAAGAAACAAAGAGATGGACATCAAGAGAAAAATCAAGAAGCAAATGTAACATGTGATGTGTTACAAGATGCTTTGATTCTTTCTGTAGATAATATTTATGAGTCTTGAGTAGTAGATTCAGGGGCGTCATTTCATGTCACACCCCATAAGAAACATTTTCTAGATTATGTTCAAGGTGATTTTGGACAGGTTCATTTGGGTGATGATGCACCATGCAAAATTGTTGAAATGGGAAAGATAAAAATAAAGAAAAGAAATGGAAACCAATGGTTGTTGAAAGAGGTAAGACACGTTCCATATCTAGGGAAAAATATAATTTCAACACGGTAGTTGGAAAGTGAAGGTTGTATATCCATATTTACAGATAAGGTGTTGAAGGTCACCAAAGGATCATTGGTGATAACAAAAGGAGAGAATGTAGGTACATTGTATTTAGGTATTGGTAATACTCACTCTTTTCTCTATTTAGCTTCTACATGAGTGGATACAACACTGTGTCATCATGGGCTTGGACACATGAGTGAGAAGGGGATGCAGATACTTCACAAAAGAAATTTGTTTCCAGATCTTAAACAAATTGATTTGGATTTCTGTGAGCATTGTGTTTATGGAAAACAAAAGAGAGTCATATTTCTCGGAGTCGGAAAAGAAAAGAAGAGTGAAAGGTTAGAGCTTGTGCATACATATGTATGGGGACCAGCTCAGGTATCATTTCTTGGTGGCTCTCGTTATTATGTTACTTTTATTGATGATGCAACTAGAAAAACTTAGGTTTATTGCATTCGAAAAAATCTGATGTTTTTTATACTTTTAAGAAATTGAAAGCTTTGGTTGAGAATGAGATAGGAAAAAGGTTGAAGTGTCTCAGATCAGACAATGCAAGTGAATATTGCAACAAGGAGTTTGATGATTATTGTTCATACCATGGAATTCGTAGAGAGAAGACAGTTCGAGGAATGCCACAAGAAAATGGTGTGTCAGAAAGGATGAA
>ML817372.1:68488-80456 GCA_009831015.1 Picea engelmannii
AACAAAGCTTGAGGAAAAATCCAAGAAGTGTACCTTTATTGGATACGGTGTTAATGATTTTGGTTATCGCTTATGGGATTATGAAAATAACAAAATCATTAGGAGTAGAGATGTCATATTTAATGAGAAGGTCATGTACAAAGATCAGTTGCAGGGAAAGAAACAAGAAAAAGAAAAACCAAAATACACAGTTCTTGATGAGATCACTGAAAAAGAAATTCCAAAGGAACCAGAAAAACAAAATGTACAACAGTAGGAGCAGCGGGTACCTCAAACTCCTGCAAATGTTTTTAGAATATCTACCAGGTTAAGTAGACCCCCTGAACGATACTCTCCTTCATTGTATTATTTATTGTTGATTGATTCTGGTGAACCAGAATGTTATGAAGAGGCAATGCAAGTAGACGCCAAAAATAAGTGGGAGCAAGGAATGAAAGAGGAAATGGATTCCCTAGTAAATAAACAGACTTGGGATTTGGTTCAGTTAAAGAGCCTTACATAATAATTGGGTTTACAAGTTGAAGGAAGAAGATGGAGGCAAAAAGCGGTACAAGTCTAGACTTGTTGTAAAGGGGTTTGCACAAAAGAAATGATAGATTTTGATGAAATATTTTCTCCTGTTGTTAAAATGACTTCAATTAGGACTATTTTAAGTCTTGTGGTAGTAGAAGATTTTCATCTTGAACAATTAGATGTAAAAAAAACTTTTCTCCATGGGGATTTGGAGGAAGATATTTATATGCAGCAGCCATAGGGGTATGAGGTCAAAGGGAAGGAGAATTTGGTATGCAGGTTGAAGAAGAGATTGTATGGTCTAAAGGAAGCTCCAAGGCAGTGGTATTTGAAGTTTGACAGGTTTATGGCAAAACAAGGTTATAGTAGATGTCATTTTGATCACTATGTTTATTTTAAAAGTCTAGAAAATGGAAGCTATATTATATTTCTATTGTATGTAGATGACATGCTTGTTGCAGGGTTTAATATGCAGGATATAAATGTGCTCAAGAAGAAATTAGCTAATTCATTTGCGATGAAGGATTTGGGTGTTGAAAAGAACATCCTTGGTATGAGAATAACAAGAGATAGGAAAAATCGCAAATTGACATTGTCTAAGGGTGAATACGTAGAGAAGATGTTGGATAGGTTTAGAATGCAGAATGAAAAACCAATTAGTACACCTTTGGCCAGCCATTTCAAATTAACTAAGGAAATGTGTCCCAAGACACAAGAGGAGATAGAATACATGTCCAGGGTCCCTTATTCATCAGGAGTTGGCAGTTTGATGTATGCGATGGTTTGCACAAGACCAGATATTGCACATGCAATGGGAGTTGTGAGAAGGTATATGGAGAATCCAGACAAAGAACATTGGGAGGTAGTAAAGTGGATTCTCAGGTATTTGAGAGGTACTGCTACTCATGCATTATGTTTTGGAGGTTCAGACATTGTTCTACAGGGATATGTTGATTCGGATATGGCAAGTGATAAAGATAGCAGGAGGAGCACCACAAGGTATGTTTTTACTATAGGTGGAACATCAATAAGTTGGATTTCAAAACTGCAAAAGGTTATTGCATTTTCAACAACAGAGGTAGAGTATGTTGCTGCTACAAAGGCTAGTAAAGAGATGATTTGGTTACACAGAGGTTTATGGAGGAATTAGGAAAGAAGCAGGAGAATAGCAGGTTGTACTATGACAATGAGAGTGCCATTCATATTGCAAATAAATCAACCTTCCATTATAACACTAGGCATATACAACTCAGGCACCATTTCATGTGATCTGTCTTGGAAGATGGACATTTGAAGTTAGAAAAGATACACACTAGCCAGAATCTTGCAGACATGTTAACAAAGGGAGTAACCAGGGAGAAACTGAGTTCCTGCTCAGTTTCAGTTGGTCTTCAAGATTGAATATGAAGATGAGAAATTTTCCATGTCCAAGAAGGATCATAGTCTAGCATATACAACAATAGTGGAGTTGTTGAGATTAGTCTCCAAGTGGGATATTGTTGGTTGTGGAGCCTAATTATCTTCCTGATTCAGAGGTCTTTGTCTTCAGCGGTGTTTATACCCCATGAAGACTTTACACCCCGAAATAATGTACACTCCTCCATGTGGGGGAGTGCATAGGGGGGTTACCCCCTCTGCAGGGTTCGGGGACAACCGGGCCCCCGATAGGGGTTTGGGGGCGAAACTCCTAAAGGAAAATTTTCCTTGTAAATGTATATTGTAATTTCATTGTAAATGTAGACCATTCATTATACGGTCATAGATATGACAGTAGAAGTTATGTTAGGGTTTTTTCCCTAGAAGGCAACCCTCTTTTACTATGGAAATGTATTGCAACTATGTATCATTGCAAATATTGTATTCTGAGAGAGGAGACTGTGAGAGAAAGAAGAGGAAGTTACAGTGGGTGTGTTGTAGGTTGTATCCCTTCATTTGCTGGATAATAATAAAGGAAGGACCTGGCAATTTCTCTGGTGGACGTAGCCCACACCGAGTGAACCACGTATATCTGTGTCTCTATTCTATTGTGTATCTTCTGGATTTTATTTCCACATTTGTTTTATTATATTGCTCTATGATCATGTTTTTATAACAATTGGTATCAAAGCAAAAGGTAAATCACAGGAAAAGAGGGTTCCTGGTTCGAGTGGGAGCAATGGTCGAAGATGGAAAGTTTAGGGTCGAGAAATTTAACAGCCAAAACTACCAGTTATGGAAGATGCAGATGGAAGATTATTTATATCAGAAGAATCTATTCCTACCATTGGGTGGAATAGCAAAGAAGCCTACGGCCATGAAGGAAAAAGAATGGGAGGTTCTTGATAGAAAGGCACTAGGAACGATACGGCCGAGCCTCGCAGCGTCGATGGCTTTCAATATTTTGAAAGAAAAGACAACGAAGGAGCTGATGGACACATTGGCTAAACTCTATGAAAAATACTCGGTCTCCAATAAGGTATTTCTAATGAAGAGATTATTTAATATGAAGATGTTAGAAGGTGGGTCTGTTGCAGATCATTTAAATGAATTTAATACGGTTACTAATCAACTAAGTTCTATAAAAGTGGACTTTGATAATGAGGTCAGGGCTCTTCTAATCTTATGCTCGTTGCCAGAAATCTAGAATGGCTTGGTCATGGCTGTAAGTAACTCTGTCTCTGGTTCAAACACTTTAAAATTTGATGATGTTGTTGGCGTTATCCTTAGTGAGGAAATGCAATGGAATAGCACATGTGAGACATCAGATAATGCATTAAACATGGAGAACAGGGGAAGACAAAAGGATAGAGGAAAGGGCTCAAGGAATCATGGGACTTCTAGGAAAGGCAGATCCAAATCCATATTTGGAAAGATAGAGTGTTAGAATTGTGGGAAGAAAGGACATCTGAAAACAGATGACGAAGCTCCAAAGAAACAAAGAGATGGACATCAGGAGAAAACTCAGGAAGCAAATGTAACAGGTGATGTGTTACAAGATGCTTTGATTCTTTTTGTAGATAATATTTATGAGTCTTGGGTAGTAGATTCAAGGGCTTCATTTCATGCCACACCCCATAAGAAACATTTTCTAGATTATGTTCAAGGTGATTTTGGACAGGTCCATTTGGGTGATGATGCACCATCCAAAATTGTTGGAATGGAAAAGGTAAAAATAAAGAAAATCAATGGAAACCAATGGTTGTTGAAAAATGTACGACATGTTCCAGATCTAAGGAAAAATATTATTTCAACATGGCAGTTGGCAAGCGAAGGTTGTATATCCATATTTACAGATAAGGTGTGGAAGGTCACCAAAGGATCATTGGTGATATCAAAAGGAGAGAAGGTAGGTACATTGTATTTATGTACTAGTAATACTAACTCTTGTATCTCTTTAGCTTCTACAGAATTTGATACAACATTGTGGAATCATAGGCTTGGACACATGAGTGAGAAAGGGATGTAGATACTTCACAAAATAAATTTGTTTCCAGATCTTAAACAAATTGATTTGGATTTCTGTGAGCATTGTGTTTATGGAAAACAGAAGAGAGTCAGATTTCTCAGAGTCGAAAAATAAAAGAAGAGTGAAAGGTTAGAGCTTGTGCATACATATGTATGGGGACCAACTCATGTATCATCTCTTGGTGGCTATCGTTATTATGTTTCTTTTATTGATGATGCAACTAGAAAAACTTGGGTTTATTGCATTCAACAAAAATCTGATGTTTTTTATACTTTTAAGAAATGGAAAGCTTTGGTTGAAAATGAGACAAGAAAAAGGTTGATGTGTCTCAAATCAGACAATGGAGGTGAATATTGCAACAAGGATTTTGATGATTAATGTTCATGCCATGGGATTCATAGAGAGAAGAGAGTTCCATGAACACCACAAGAAAATGGTGTGTCAGAAAGGATGAACAGGACAGTCATGGAGCGTGGAAGGAGTATGAGATTGCATGTTGGTTTTCCCTTACAGTTCTGGGCAGATGTTGTAGATATTGTTGTTTACTTAATAAACAGAGGACCTTCAAGCTCTTTGGATGGTATAATTCCAGAGGAGGCATGGATAGGTAAAAAGGTAAACTATTCTTTTTTGAAGACTTTTAGTTGTGAATCATTTGTCCATATTGAAAAAGAAAATAGAACAAAGCTTGAGGCAAAATCTAAGAAGTGTACCTTTATTGGATACGGTGTTAATGATTTTGGTTATCGCTTATGGGATTATGAAAATAAAAAAATCATTAGGATTAGAGATGTCATATTCAATGAGAAGGTCATTTACAAAGATCAGTTGTAGGGAAAGAAACAGGAAAAAGAAAAACCAGAATACACAGTGCTTGATGAGATCACTGAAAAAGAAATTCCAAAGGAACCAGAAAATCAAAATGTACAACAACAGGAGCAACGGGTTCCTCAAACTTCTGCAAGTATTGTTAGAAGATCTACCAGGTTAAGTAGACCCCCTGAACGATACTCTCCTTCATTATATTATTTATTGTTGACTGATTCTGGTGAACCGGAATGTTATGAAGAGTCAATGCAGGTAGACACCAAAAAGAAGTGGGAGCAAGGAATGAAAGAGGAAATGGATTCCCTGGTAAATAACTAGACTTGGGATTTGGTTTAGTTGCCTGCAGAAAAAAGAGCATTACATAATAAATGTGTTTACAAGTTGAAAAAAGAAGATGGAGGAAAACAACGTTACAAGGCTAGACTTGTTGTAAAGGGGTTTGCGCAAAAGAAAGGTATAGATTTTGATGAAATATTTTCTCTTGTTGTTAAAATGACTTCAATTAGGACTATTTTAAGTCTTGTGGTAGTAGAAGATTTGCATCTTGAACAATTAGATGTAAAAACGAATTTTCTCCATGGGGATTTGGAGGAAGAGATTTATATGCAGCAGTCACAGGGGTATGAGGTCAAAGGGAAGGAGAATTTGGTATGCAAGTTGAAGAAGATCGTGTATGGCCTAAAGCGAGCTCCAAGGCAGTGGTATTTGAAGTTTGACAAGTTTATGACAGAACAAGGTTATAGTAGATGTCATTCTGATCACTATTTTTATTTTAAAAGGCTAGAAAATGGAAGTTATATTATCTTGCTATTGTATGTAGATGACATACTTGTTGCAGGGTCTAATATGTAGGATATAAATGTGCTCAAGAAGAAATTAGCTAATTCATTTGCGATGAAGGATTTGGGTGTTGCAAAAAAAATCCTTGGTATGAGAATAACAAGAGACGGGGAAAATTGCAAATTGACATTGTCTCAGGGTGATTACATAGAGAAGGTGTTGGAGGGGTTTAGAATGCAGAATGCAAAACTAGTTAGTACACCTTTGACCAACCATTTCAAATTAACTAAGGAAATGTGTCCCAAGACACAAGAGAAGATATAATACATGTTCATGGTCCCTTATTCATCAACAGTTGGTAGTTTGATGTATGCGATGGTTTGCACAAGACCAAATATTGCACATGTAGTGGGAGTTGTGAGTAGGTATGTGAACAATCCAATTAAAGAACATTGGGAGGCAGTAAAGTGGATTATCATGTATTTGAGAGGTATTGCTACTCATGCAATATGTTTTGGAGGTTCAGACACTGTTCTACAGGGATATGTTGATTCAAATATGGCAGGTGATAAAGATAGTAGGAGGAGCACCACGGGGTATGTTTTTACTATAGGTGGAACATCAGTAAGTTGGATTTCAAAACTACAAAAGGTTGTTGCACTTTCAACAACATAGGCAGAGTATGTTGCTGGTACAGAGGCTAGTAAAGAGATGATTTGGTTACAGAGGTTTGTGAAGGAATTGGGAAAGAAGCAGGAGAATAGTAGGTTGTAATGTGATAGTGAGAGTGTCATTCATATGGAAAAGAACTCAGCCTTCCATTTGAATACTAAGAAAATACAACTCAGATACCATTTCATACGATCTGTCTTGGAATATGGACATTTGAAGTTTGAAAAGATACAGACTAGCCAAAATCCTGCAGACATGTTAACAAAGGGAGTAACCAAGGAGAAACTGAGTTCATGCTCAGTTTCAGTTGGTCTTCAAGAATGAATATGAAGATGAGAAATTTTTCAAGTCCAAGAAGGATCATAGTCCAGCATATACAACAACGGTGGAGTTGTTGAAATCAGTCTCCAAGTGGGAGATTGTTGGTTGTGGAGCCTGATTATCTTCTTGATTCAGAGATCTTTGTTTTCAGCCGTGTTTATACCCCATGAAGACTTTACACCCCAAAAGAATGTACACTCCTCCACACGGGGGACCACAGAGGGGGTTTACCCACTGTGCGAGGTCCGGGGGCATGCAGGGTCGGGGGGTAAGCAGGCCCCCGAAGGAAAAATTTCCTTGTAAATGTATATTGTAATTTCATTGTAAATCTAGACAATTTATTATAAGGTCACAGATATGACAGTAGAAGTTATGTTAGGGTTTTTTTCCCTAGAAGGCAACCCTCTTTTATGAGAGAAATGTATTGCGACTATGTATCATTGTGAATATTGTATGATGAGAGAGGATATTGTGAGAGAAAGAAGAGGAAGTTACAGCGGGTATGTTGTAGGTTGTATCCCTTCATTTGTTGGATAAAAATAAAGGAAGGACCTGGCAATTTCTCTGGTGGACGTAGCCCACACTAGGTGAACCATGTATATATGTGTCTCTATTGTATTATGTATCTTCTGTGTTTTATTTCCGCATTTGTTTTATTTTATTGCTCTGTGATCCTGTTTTTCTAACACTTTTCATTGTATAATTGGTTCATCAACATCACCAAGTCAACCATTATTGACTTTGGTAGGATAAGCCCATCTTGAATGCTTCTAAGAGTTTCTTTCATCATGCCACCACCCTTGTATAATATCCATGAGATCATTCTTAGGAGAAAATTGTTATATCAATTCTTGATTCAATAACACTTAAGGATTCAATAGCTTGTAGATGGTGGGAATAAAATTTGGTGTGTATGAGCCCATGTGCCTTTTAGTATCACGGTAGATTTGTTTATCTTAGGTTTTAACTCTCTTGACCATCCATTATATCATGTCTAAGGATGGGAAGAGTTCTAATATTGTTGATCCGGATTGGATCATTATATAATTCTTCATCTATCTTGGTACTTTCTAGGTGGAGAAATTGGAGGAATTGGCTTGCAAGGCCCATTTTAGTGGCAGGTCAAAGCTTGGAAATTTGGGGCCTGAAACCTTCTAGGTCCATTTTGAGGCATCAAATGATATATTTGGTAGCCCCTTTATGCTATTCTACACACTGATAATGTTCCAACGATGCAAAAATCACCTCAATTGGAGCTCGTATGTGAAGGTTATGACTCCCACAAGTTGACTTACCTTATTTACCACCATGGTACAAGTGGATGCTACGTCAACCCTCATCACTCACACATGTGGAGATAGCTATGCGTGGACTTTAAAGAATATTCTAGAAGGTCCCAAACCTTATCATTAATTGAGGGACAAGGATGCAAAAACCCTAGCCCTAGACATCTATCGGGTTATGTTAAATATTGGGCCACTAGGAAGAGAAGGGGTTCCATTATTTTGTATTGTACTTGTTCTATAACTGAGAAGGGCATCCAAGGAATGGGATTTGAAAGAATAAAAGAGGTAGGAAGAAGATTCTATAGTATCCATTGAGGCCATAGAGTCATGGGAAACTCCATAGTGAGTGCCCCTTTCTTTGTATTTGCTTCATAATCAAAGAAAGACAACAAAGCATAGGCCTCACCTTCTATTTGGGTTTTCTCCCATATTAGGTTTCCCATGATACATCTTATGTTCAACTGTGTGGATGGTGTGTATATTTGCATGTTCTTTCATTTTCATAAATCTAAGCAATAAGCTAGTAATAATTAATTTGGGATCTAAGGAAATGAATGTGTATAATATAAGATTTTAGAATATTATAAGATATGTTGTGATGAACTATTCCAGTGGAATATCCATGGTAGTTTACATATTAATTGTTCCATTATTATGCAGTTGTGATCTTTGGACCATATAATTCATTCTAAGCTCATCACATTTGATTAAACTTCTAGCTTCACTAGGTAAAGCCAAGGGTGCGGGGGCCTATCGGTACATTTCAAACAATATTCCCAAAAAAATTCCTCCCACCAAGTCTATAGTATAAACAATATCTTAAAAATGATTAAGTTTTCAAAGAGATGCGAGGGCTTCACCCTCCTTGTTTGTTTCTTTTTCCACCTTTCTTAATGGTCATTGTATTGTCCTTGTCACTAACACCAAAACCATCAAGAAACATAGTTATTTCTAATTAGAACAATCAAATTTTACAATAAAATGTGCACATACATATTTCTTTCAAATTTGATTATCGAGAAATAGAGTTATATCTAGTTAGAACAATCAAATTTTGTATTAAAGTGTGCATTTATATTTCTTTCAAATCCAAATTAAGTACAAAGACTCAAAAGATTTGGATAGGGCTTGGGAATTGAAAGGTTAGATAAACTTGCAGTTTATATAATGGTGCTTTAAAATATATAATGGTGCTTTAGAATGTATAATGGTGCTTCAGAATGCAAAGAGCTACTTAATTCAACATTGTGATTCAAATTTGTAATTGAGAATACAATACTTGAATTAAACATATAAGTGTAGAAGAATCTCACAATCAATTTTCTAAATGGGTGAGGAGGCCTCACCTAGAACTATATCTTGGAGTGTTTTCTCACTCTTGTGACACCCTTCGAATCTCTACATTGCAAAGTATGATGAAAATTGTCAAGGGACTAATACATATACCTAAAATGTGACACCCTTCGAATCTCTACATTGCAAAGTATGATGAAAATTGTCAAGGGACTAATAAATATACCTAAAATTGCATCAGAATTTGGATGTAATGATAAAATTAATAATAAGGAATTCAAATTTCAACGTACTTAGAGTTAGAAAGCTATGTGCTCAAACTTTGAGGAACTTTGGCAATTATGAAAATCTAGGACCAGACATTCAAATTATGGAATTTTATGGAATTTTGAGTGATGAATGCACTTACTTTACCTTATAACACTCTCCTTGAAAATACTATAGTATCCACTAACGAATTGGAAATGGAGTGTGAGTACAAGGGATCATGATCATATAGGTGAAGATGGTCCAATAACCAATTAAAAATGTGCATGTCTAAGATAGGATGGGACCCACTTGGGGAGGTTCATTGGATGAAAATATTTCACAAATGGGATTTATGCTTTCAAGTAACCCATCCTTTTCGAAATTTAAGTCTACGGAAGAGGATGACCCCTTTTCTTTTCTCTCCTAAAGGGAAACACAAAGGTTTAGATTTGTGTGTAATACATTTGTATAAAATAAAACTTAGAGAAAATATAGATATTAGTCATAATTAATGAACAATTATAAGTATTCTAATCTTTATGAAAAGACATGTTTCATGCTATTGTTGATGACATCCTCATCCTGTCAAAACACTGCCCACATGAATGGAAGGAAATTGACGGTCTTTTAAAGATTTTCTGTTGTACCTCTGGGCTCATCATTAATTGGTCCAAGACAACTCTACATTACGCAAATATTCTAGATCAGGTTTTGGTTCAACTGAAGGATATTTTCCCTCACACCTTTCAACATCTCTCTCTTGGAATCCATTATCTAGGATACCACATCAAAGTCGATTGCTATAAAAGTTCAGACTGGAACTAGCTTATAGAAAATGTGGAGAATAAAATCGGGCACTGGTGCAATAGATGGCTCTCTATTGGAGGTTGCTTCACACTTATCAAGGCGGCCCTCGAAGGACAACCAATCTACTGGATGGCACTTGATACAATTCCCATTCCGGTTCTGAAGAAACTCGGGAAAATTTTCTACAACTTCCTCTGGTCATGCAATAAGGATCATTGAAGACTGCACCTCTACAACTGGGAAAATTTGGCTACTCCAAAGCCCCTGGGTGGATGGGGATTAAAAAATCTCTTTCATTTTAATACTGCCCTGGCGGTCAAATCCCTATGGTGTGCCCTGACAACTAATACGATTTGGAGCACTGTCACCAAAGACAAGTACTGGCCTTATACCACTACAAACTCTTGGTTGTGCAATGGATCCCCACACTCAAAATATTCTTCATAGACCTGGAAGCATCTTGTAAAAGTTGTGCCTTGCATTAAAAAATAAGTTTGTTGGAAGCCAGGTTCTGGCTACTCTATACACCTTGGAATAGATCGTATCAATGGGCTCAGCCAGACCTCTCTTCTGAGCGCTCCTCTGCTTGACACCGTACACCAAAAAAAAAAAAAATCCTCTTCCAGGCAGCGCATATGGATCAACACTACCACCTGACTCGTAGCTGGAAATCAACACTTGATCTATCCTTAGAGCCAGCGCTGACAGAGGAATGGGACGGGTATTGTATAGAGCTTAATCGTGCAGGTATCAATTTAATAGCAGCAATCGAGAACCATCTCTTATGGATGGGTGCAAACAACATGGGTATCATCTTTGTCCAAAATCTCTACTCTGAAATTATTAATTCCCTTGAACACAGTTCTGTTAGTGGCTAGCGTTTACATTTTTGGCATTGGAAACTCCCTCTCAAGATTAAACTATTTAACCGGTTAGCTATTGAGAAAAAAATCCCCACCTGGGATAATCTCCAGCGGAAAGGGTGGTCAGGGCCAAACATTTGTCAACTCTGCCATAAAGAAGTCGAATCTATCCAGCATCTCTTTATCCATTGCAACTTCACACGCCAGGTCTAGCAAAAGATGGCTCTCGATATTCACATTTCCACCACTTGGAATGGCACCACTTATTTGATAGTCTTGCACACTGGACACAACAGGAACATACTTACAAACTTCTTCCGCTCCTGTTTACTTGGTATATGTGGTTGACTAGAAACAGCCTTATTTTTGAAAATACGTCTTACACTGTCAACATTGTTGTACACAAAACTATTGGATTAATTCAACTTTGGAGAGATAATCATCTGATTTCTGATACAAAAAAGATTCTTATCAACCCACACATCTCGGGGGACACAACCACAGGCTGTTTTGATGGCGCAGCGCAAGAAAATGGAAATCTTTGTGGGGTGGGAGGAGTAATTAAATTACATAAAGACAACTACTACAATTGGACCTTCAACTGTGGCCCGGGCACAATCAAAGAAAGCTTTAGAAAAAACAACAGGATATATTTCATACAGCCAGTGGTTGGATGGCAGTATGAAATCTTTTAAGGTTGAAGGATTTAGATCCTTTTTGCATGAACAGTTTTTTTTCCAGTTACATTATCTCATTCAGAACTCAATATCTTTCTTATTTGTAGACTATCTACACTCGCAATCAGATATACCATCCCTTTCATCTCTCATTTATGGAAAATTATTCGCTTGTAAGAGCCCTATGGATGTATTGTGATGAGAACACATTATATTTATCAATATAATTGAGTA